>JAJIZL010019871.1:324170-355845 GCA_023969395.1 Amblyomma maculatum
TTGTTTGTTTGTTTGTTTGTTTGTTTGTTTGTTTGTTTGTTTGTTTGCAGTGTCTAGTTTTCATGCCACTCTTTTCATGCTTTTAAAGACCCGCCGTGGTGTTGTAATAGTTAGAGCACTTGATGCCATCGAATCCCAGCCGCGCCGGCCGTTTTTCGATGAAGGCGAAAAACAATGCACCTTGTACATCACGATTTCAGCGCCCGTTAACGAAACCCCGATGGTCGAAATTTCCGGAACCTTCCACGGCATCGTTTATCACAGCCTGAGTCGCTTTTGGGGCGTTAACCCCATAAACAAACCAACCTTATTCCAGCGTTCAGATGCAAGCAGGTCATCTAACAAATCGTCAGTATAGGTCATCTAAAATATTGCTTTAAGAGACTTCAAAGTGGTTGGTTTGTAGAGCTAAACATCCAAAAGCACCTCTCGCGCTATGAGCGGCGCAGTGGAGGTCCCAGAAAAGTTCGACCGCCAGGAGTTTTTTTAACCTGCATTGAGATCGCGCAGTACACAGGCGCCTTGCTTTTCGCCTGCACCGGAAAGCAGCCGCAGCGGCCGGGATCCGATGCCGCCTTGGGTTCATCAGTCGGGCAGATCGTAACCGCTGAGCCGCTGCGGCGGGGCTTTTCGACACTTTTGTTCTTTTCTTTTGTTTCCCGTGTATTTTATTTCTTTTCTTTTTTGTGCGCTGTTAGAAGCCGAATCCGCGGTACCATTCACAGTAGTGCTCGTCTAACAGCCTTCTGGCGGTTATTGTGCACAGCGAACCCAATAATTTATAGCAGCACAAAGGCCTTGCATTCTTGTGCACTCAAACTTCTCACTGTTTTCTTTTTCTTTAACTGATCCTAGCTGTTCGAAAAGTTATTGCATCTCTGAGCCCTGCACATGCAGAGAGGGTG
This sequence comes from Amblyomma maculatum, assembly GCA_023969395.1. Taxonomy (NCBI): domain Eukaryota; kingdom Metazoa; phylum Arthropoda; class Arachnida; order Ixodida; family Ixodidae; genus Amblyomma; species Amblyomma maculatum. The sequence goes on from JAJIZL010019871.1 coordinate 325,076, forward strand.
CCTTCCAACACTGGTTACAAAAAGCGTAAATATTGAGATCTTTCGGGGCACACGGCAGTAGAATTTCCGGCAGCGTTTCATTCTTTCACGGGAGAGCTGTTTTCTTATGAGGCAAGTTACAAATTGACATCCCACAAAGTAAGAGATCAGAGTAACGAAGAAAATGCGTTTTTTTTTCCTTCTCTTCTGTGCGCAATTTTAACATTTGCCGTTAAATGAGGCGCCTAACGAGAATAAACCACATTATTCAAAGTAGCAATTTTAAATTGTGCACAGCTCTTTCGCAAAACTTAAAAAAGGGCAAAGGGCAAGTTAGTCTTAGTGCAAAACTAGGAAATTCGTTTTGTATTCAAAATCTCGTATTGTTTTAACAATTAGGTTTGCCTGCCGAATATGCACACACTGATGCTCCGGCAAGTTTTCAAATTAAGCTGATCATAAATTCACTTTTCGGGGCCACAATATAGAAAACTGATTATTACTGCGCTGAAAATCATAGTGCTTCTTCCTGTGGTAAGACACTCTTAATAAATAGCTTTAATCTGCGGTGAGTCGGAAATGTATTGGAAAAACATAAAATCAATTGCCATCACATTTGTTAGGGGCGCAATATTTCTTCGAGTGACACACGCAGTATATGTCATCGCGCTTTCTGGGATATCCAGAAGATGGGGGGATGCCAGCAATTTTGTCACGGGCTAGACTAGCGCTTATGCATTCTTTTCCGACCACAGTCTTCAACAGGGCATAGGAAGTCGATGTGGTAATGGACGCTCGAAGTGAGCTGCAAGGCCGTTTCGTAGAGGTAAACGCGTAGCCTACAAGTGTAAGCATTTTCCACCAACCACAAGAAGTGTGAGGCTGCCTTTCCTTCCCAAGAGCCGGGCACACCCCAGTGATGTTCCTGTGCATGTGCAGATTAGGAACTACGCGATGGTGTCAAGGTCGGGTGCTCTAACAAGGGGCGCGGCACTGACGATACGCAAACTCTTGTGATGCATTTCAACTGCGCGAAACAAATTGTGTTGGTGCTCTTAGCATGGGGTCAGGGCTAACCTGCTTGTACTTCTCGGCGATGTTCTCAGTGGCCCTATTTAACAAAAAATAGCAGAACGTATATGTATCAAACGATTGCTATGTACACGGGCCGCCCACTCTTCTCTTGAAAAATGCCTCTGTCTTCAAAGTCGGCATTGCATCCGACCCGGCTGTGGGATGAGGTCACGTGAAGGCCGTGCGAAGCACCGCATTCAGCTCCCTGTGTGATTGAGTCATTTGGCTTCGACATGCGCTCCCGTCGTGAGCAGTGAGGCTTTCAAGGGGGAACCGTGTTCAAAATAAGAGTGAATGACAGTGCAATATCTCTCACTCGTGAAATGCAAAAATGTTTAGGCCTCTTTTCTCAAGTCTTCTTGGAATAAGCTTCCGGGCCGTTCCTACAATCGTTCAAATTCTCCATGCAATATATAGACCAGAACAGATTAATAGCCAGTAAACACATGATTCGCATCTGCCTTGTGTCTCATTATACTGTCGCCGAATATCGCTTTGTTTTGTACTCTAAGTTCTCATATTCTCTGCTTGTTTGCAATTCACTCTTCCCTCCCGGTCATGTAATTTCAAGCAGAAAGTTCGGGATTTCTTAATAGTATATTTAATAAATAAAGGAACGGAAGCTGGTATATGTCACAGATACCGTGTTCTAGCTACAAAGAGCTGCTTTGCCATTAAACAGAAATTTTATAACCGAGAACGGGTCAAACACGAGATAGTCTTTTCACCTCCACCACCTGCTTACTCAAGTGAACTACACCGAGTCGAGGGCCATCTTTAACCAGGGGTAGCAAAGGCTAAGCTGCACCGCTACTTTCATTTTGTTTCACGCCATCAGTTACGAAAAACTTTCCTTCCGATGAAAAGACTCCCAAATTTTGTTTCCTCGGAAGGCAACAGTGCATATTAAAACGATAACAGCATTTTTCACCCAGAAAGTCCTTCACAGCGGATGCTCCAAATGTGCTGCACTATACTTTTGGAAAAGAAATTCCCTTTCCTCGCATGCTGCCAATAGCTGATGTGAACTTTGCGGCTAATGATTTATAACATTCGCTCATCCTACTTTTCTGCGCCTTCTCGTGAATCCAGATGATGCAACGCCTACATTGTCACTTCAGCGACAAACGGAATGTTCGCAGTAGCGCAAGACTAGTATTTTGGTGACTGTCATCGGATTAGTCTCAACAGATTAAGGTATTCGTGCTTTGAATGCTTCCATGTGCGCCACCCTCGCTGCATAGCTCAGGTCCATATATTTTTTAGTTCATTTCTTCCGCGGAAGAATGATGTCAAAGGTTCATATTTATCATCTATCTCTTGCTACCTCCTCCCGAAAAAATACCTCGACACTCCATCTCCATTCCGATAGCTAAGAGAGAAAGAGAGAGAGAGTGGGCATTTCGTCGCCACGCCCGCTATGTGAGCCCAGACTTTAGACATCTCGGCGAACATAGTGCAGTCGATGGGAACGGTACTGCTTCCGCTGGTGCCTGCGGAACGTAGCCGAAGGGCGGATTCCACTTCTTGTTGGTTACCACTAACAGCGTCGTTTCTGTCAGGGCATTTATTTACGTGACTTTATGGGGCTTTTGGAGGACGTGGGGGGGGGGGGGGGGGGTGCTTACACGAGACCGGCTGCAACGATGGGGCATTGTGCGGACAGCGCAGTGCCCCAACTGCCCACTTCAAGAATCCAATCCTTACATGGCCGAGCAATGCGTCGCTGCTCGTGTTTTTTGGAGGGCAATTCACGCCGGTTTCAGAAGTCTAGGTATTAACCGATTTCAGATAAATGGTACATATCCTCGCGGTCGCCTTTCACGATTGGTGATTGAAGCTGGCGCTTTCGCGTTATGGCGCAATCGTTGTGAGGCTTTCGCATCGAGCCAGCGCCGACGTGCGCTCTTCCCTGTCCTGGCGCGTCAACGAAATGAGATCGTAGCTTTCTGGCTGAGGAACTTTTCTACCTGGGGAGCGAGAGTTCCTTCGCCAATGGTCTTACTGTTTTCTTTGCGTGTCGGATGGACGTGTCCGGGTGGTTTTTAACCTACCTTGGTGCCGGTAATGTAATGTAGATATTTATGTCGACTCACAACTATATACATCGCAACACACATGTGCATCCACACATGTCGAATAGATGTGTCTTGAGTGGTTTTTTTAGCCCACCTTGGTGCCTGTAATATAATGCAAATATATATGTCAACTCCTAGCTCTATAAATTACAACACACAAGTACAATACATACTGTGCATGCGATTTATGTGTATGTTTATATTTATTTTTATTTGGTTAATTATTCTCCACTGTCTATGCCTTCATGTACATTGCCATTCAAAATTGTGTCTATTATCATCGCCAAATTTTATTAACAGCCAAATTTTATTATCTATGTAAATACGAAATTGTGATGTATTCGTTCGTTAGGATGTATTTTATGTGCACTTTTTCTCGTTCTTAATCAAGTACATTTTCTGTTTTGGTCATTTGTCGCCGCTCATGTCAATGTCTATAATGTCAAGTGAAACTTTTTCTAAACCAAACTTTATTGTTCACTGGTATGGGCCGCAAGCCCGGGTCAGGCACGATCTGACTGCACTAGCTGTGTAACAGTCCATGTCGCTGCAGCACATCCGCAGCCCGCGTGATGGCGGTCTTCTGCCGATGCGGGTCCTTCGTGCGCAGTACGGTCTCGCATTCCTCCCAGGTGGAGAGCTCCTAGCCCGGCGCAGATTACTTTGATCCGACAGGTAAGCGGACGGAAGGAGCCGCACATTTCGTGTAAAAAGCTTCTAGATGCAGTTATTTTCTCTGTAATCGTGTGATGCCGGTAAACAGCGAAATCAAACCAAAACTTAAGTGCGAATCGAGTGACGTGTTTGCAACCTAGCGAGTACTGTCGGCCTGCAATTTTGACTGTGCAGTGACAGCTCTTAACCGCCCGTTCATGGGTTTTCCATTAATGTATTCTTGGTAGTCGGTGTAGCCTGAAGGTTATTACTTGCAAAAAAGCGCGAAAAGACAGAATATTATGAAAGAACAAAAACCACAACTACTGACTCACAACTAACTCTTTATTCACAAAATGAAGTATGCGTATATTTTGCCGCGAAACCTACAAACCTGTATTAATTTTTTTTTAGCAGCCGCTGGCGTGCGGCCTTGTCAATCTAATTCTGGCACGCATATCTACTCTGTATTCTTTGTTTATCATTGCTATTCTAGTACACTATAGTCAATGCTCGGGGTCGCAAGACGTCCCTTCATTATTTTCTTTGTCGCGGAAGATGAGCCGACATCTGTCTCAAAGACCCCGGCCACTCTTGTATGTTTCTACAATGTTCCATGTTGTGCTAGTAATAGTTTGCGACGTTATCTAGATGGTTCTAAGCCGCCTTTAAATTGAGCGCTGACGTGTGCGACAGGCATTTTTCGTTCGACGACCGCCGAGCACGATCGTTGCTATCGCCGCCGCCGAATCGCTTAGTTCTTTTGCGGGCGCAAGTCAGCCCAATAAAGAGTTTCTTCACTGCATTGACAGTCTCTTCATTTGTGTCATCGACTTTGTCACCACGACGTGACAATATTCCGAGAAAAAATGTACTAAATTAACAGCAAGAAATTAAAAATTATTCATACAAGTTTGCATAGCACTCTCATCCATACAGGACAACTAATGCGTCACTCATACATGTGTGCTCATTCTTACAGATGTAACATACATTCGACACATCTCGAATCAATCGATTAGTATCAAGGCAAAAAAATGCTGCTCAGGTCAAGAAAAAGCCCTCAAACACGGCATTCACTAAAGAACTTCGCATGATTTCGTAACGGCTGTTCTCCTAAAGATAGGTTGCGCTCCTGCAGGTGTAGCACATTTAAGCACCGACCAGTTTGTCCGATGTATGTCCGGTTAAAGGAAGAGGGTAGAGGGGGCCAGGTTGGTTCATGTTGGTTCATGTTGGAAGGAAATGACGAAAACCGCGCTTACAGACAGGAAACCAAAAGAGGACCATGTGTTTGGTTGTTTTCTGCTGTCCCGTACGTAAGCGCTGTTTTTCTCATTTCCTTCCGGCCAGAGGAAATTAGAATTTCGTATACCATTCCTTTTTCGCATCTAACCTGCTGGTTTGAATGCTTTTTGTGTACGTCACTTGGCCATGTCACGCACAACTCTACTGGAGTGCGCGCCTACCTTAGCGCAGAATATGCAAGCTTTCTTCGGGGCCCAAACTATCATATGAAACCACATCTTAAGCTGCATTCTTTTTTTGTTTTTGCTTTATGAGAAGTCGATGAAAATACGTGAAGATCCGCTACAACAATAATATTTTTCGATATTCTGCAAACCTTCTAGGCACTATACTTTTGCTGTAATTAACTTTCTTCGTATCACAATGCACGTGAGAGACAAGACACTCTCTATAAAGCCAGCCATCCTTAATTGCTAGCTTTTCACACAAACTCTCATTCATTGAGTGAACGAGTGAATTATGTAAAGACGTCCCAATGCAAGTCTGCAGGAGTGATTACCGTAGTGAAGGACATTACGACGAGTGAAGGAATCCACAACCCTATGATGTTTACTATGGAAGGGGCAGGCTATGAGGAGAAAGCGTAGATTGGTAACTGCTGGGTGGTTACCACGGGAACGTTGCGGATGGTGCTCAGTGTGAAAGAGAGCATAGGTGACATGAACGAACGAAGGCGCGACAAGAGAACGGAGAAGAAGGGGGGTATGGCGAGAGCGCAAGGAGGCCCAATCGAAGTCATTATCGCAGGAAGCGCCTCCAACGGTAGTTTCTCGAGAAGAGGGAAAGCATAGCAAATGTACGGAATGAGCGACAGGAGAGGTGCCACCACGGTCGCAATCTGAGGAGTGGTTCCGTGGAAGGAGGCAGGGTATGACAAGGGCGGAAGAACGTAGCATAGTTCGTCCGTGGTGGATAGTAAGGTCATAGCAAGGCACAGAAGAGGATAACGACACAAGAGAAAGAATGACAAATTGATTTAATTAAATAAAAGGTGGAGAGGTCCGTCTGTGCTAGCCTATGCAAAGACCCAAACCTTCTACTGAGCACTGGGAAAGGGGACAAAATGAAGTAAATTAGGACAACATATATACCAACAAAAAATTATTCCAATAACGCCACACGTGCTCACAGTATTGGTGTCTTAGAAACGAGAGAAGGCTAAGGTAGGTGCTTCATAGTTGGTGTATAACTGTTATGCGTATGAAAAACAAATTTTGTGGAAGTTATCGATTGTGTTGCTTGTTTTATGCGCTCGTCCCCTGCTTCTCTACAACTTTGCCATGATCTAGAACCAGCAAGCCCAGAAAGCCTGGCTGTTGTGGTTGTTTCCAGAAGCCCCGTACGAGAAGAGGTGAGCAAGGAATGTCGGACAAGAGAGGAGCACTAGTCTGAAAATGAGTACGCATTGACTACAGAAGTGCTCTGTAACAACGCATGAAGGTGTTTCAGGGAAGGCATAAAGTCTATTTTAAAAATTCGGTAGAGATTCATGGCTTCAATCTACTTTTGAGATCGAAGGCTATGTCAGACGTGGTTTTGCATGCCCGAGAAACGTTGCATGGAGTTAGTTAAATTAGGGGTACGCTGAAGCTTCGCCTGATGGGTAGATGCAATAGCGGTATTGCCTTTAGCACCACGTTATTATTCCGCAATTTTCTTAACACTTTTTATTTAGGTTCTATTGGTGTTGTTGTTTTTTTGTTTTTTTGTTTGTTTTTTCAGAAGGATGGCGGAATAACGTTTTACCAACTCCAAGCTCCACTCAAAATGAGCTTTCAGCGATCTTGGTGCCAAGAGACTAGAAGCCGGGCCGCGGTGCGGGATACGCTTGGGCCATGCTGCTATCCTCTTGGAGTTCCACGTGAGGCAGGCACTGACACCGAAATGTCGCCTCCTGATCCTACCTAGGCCTTCGTGCCAGCTCCATTTCTTATAAAGACTCACTTTTGAGTGGGCACCTCCTTTTTAATCCCCGATATATTATTTTTGTTGGATTTAAGGAAAAAGAATCTCCCTTATGGGTGGACATCTACACCTAAATATACACGTCATGGTCATTCGGACCTGGTGAGGCGAAATTCGGCGTTCCACCCAGAGTAGTAGGGCTTGCGGTCAAAAATATCTGTCAGATAAAATTATCCTACTTGCGCTATCGTGACCACTGCGTGGGGCACATTCTAAAATGGATGCCAACTGATAGTTACTGACTAGTTGACTGGAATATCTCACATGATACATGCGGTACTCATCACAAGTTCTGGGAACGTACTCTTTCCTCCTAAGCTGAGGGCTATCAATTTCAGCTCTCTTTGCCATCCCTAGACCACATTTTCTTTCCTTTTCAGTGAATACGGTTATCTATCTACTGGACTCTGGCCAAATCTCCTGAGTGAACGGTTGGCAGCTTCTAAAGGTCAAGTGACCTGGCCGAGTTCTGGTTGAGAGCCAAGGTTCGTGATGTCACAAGACCAAGTTACCGTTCTCCATCAATTAGGGCCCTGTTTACGCACACTTCCGTTCAGTTCAATCGTTCAGTCATGTCCGACTCTTCGTGACCCTATGGACCATATCACGCAACGCTTTCCGGTCTCACTGTCTTCCTAACATCACATAACTTCATCTGCAGCGCCTCGAGGATGCCATCTAACCATCGCGTTCGCTGCCTACCCCTTCTCCGGTGACCCTCAACCTTTTCCAACATCAAATCTTCCTCCAGCGACTCTTCTCTACTCATCAGATGACCAAAGTAGCTGAGCTTTAACTTTAGCATTTGACCCTCCAGTGAGCAGTCAGGGTTTATGGTCGACAATATCGACTGATTTGATCTTCTGGCCGTCCAAGGAACTCTCAAGAGTCTCCGCTAGCACCACAATTCAAACGCGTCAATTCACCGGCGGTCAGCCTTCTTCATAGTCCAACTCTCGAATCCATACATCACAACTGGAAAGACCATAGCACGAGTTATATGGATCTTGGTTGGCAGTGCAATGTCTCTGCTCATTACTAGGCGGTCAAGGCTAGCCATGGCTCTCTTTCCCCGAAGCAGGCGTCTCCTAATTTCATGGCTGCAGTCTCCTTCCGGGGTAATCTTGGAGCCCAAGAAGAGAAATCTGTCACAGCTTCCGCTTCTTATCCCTTGATGCTCCAGGACTTGATAGGGCAACATGCCATGATCTTGGTCTTTTTAATGTTCAGTTTAAGCCCAAACTTATCACTCTCTTCTTGTACGCGCATCAGAAGTCTCGAGTTCCACTTCACTTTCTGCCATTAAAGTGGTATCATCCGCATATCTAAGGTTGTTGATACGTTTCCCAGCAATCTTCACTCCAGCTGAAGACTCGTCCAGACCGACCTTCCTCATGATGCACTCAGCATATAGGTTAAATAGGCAGGGCGACAGTATGCAGCCTTGTCTCACTCATTTCTCAATCGGAAACCAATCAGTAAGACCATGCCCAGCTCTGACTGTGGCCTCTTGCCCTTCATATAGGTTCCTGAGGAGACAGATGAGGTGAATTGGAACTTCCATCTCTTGGAGAGCTTGCCGCAATCTGCAGTGATTTACGCAGTCAAACGCTTTCGCATACAATAAAGCAGAAGTAGATGGGTTTCTGGAACTCTTTCCATGATCCGGCGAAGGTTGGCAACTTGGTCTCCAGTTCATCTGCCCTTGCGAAACCCAGCTTGCACGTCCGGAAGCTCCCGATCCACATACTGCTGCAGCCTACCTTGGAGGATTTGCAACATCACCTTGCTAGCATGCGAAATAAGCGCGATCGTGCGGTAGTTGGAACAATCTTTGGCACTGCCTTTGTTTGGAATGGGGATGTAAACTGACCTCCTCCAATCCTGTGGACACTGCAGGGTTGTCCAAATTTGCTGAGATAATGTATACAGAACGTTAACAGCGTCGTGGTTGAGGTTTTGAAGCAACTCAGCTGGAATGCCATCAATTCCGCTAGCTTTGTTCTTAGCAAGGCTGGCTCACTGAATATTTAATTGAATGGGATGTGTAACGCAATCGTTCTGATTTTTTTCTCTTTTTGCTGTCCATGACGGATACTTCACTAACGCTGCTCAAGAATTCACTGGGGTTACAACAAAAAAATGACACGCGATCATTGAGATGATAAAAAGGCAGACGGTTTTCTCGGATATCAGTATAAATGAGTGGGCGTGACAAATCTGCTGCTAATATCACTTCTTTCATTTCAAAATCATCCTTGTGTGTCCACAGCGGGCTTGTAACTGTTATGATTCCATTATCATGCCAAGTGTTTGCGTTTTATGTGCAGATATAATGGTAGCATGCCGTTGTTTCACTGCACAAAGGTACTTAAGACCAATTTATGATCAGCGTTTGGTAATGCTTTAGCCGAATGAATACCAGGGGAATCCGCTGTATATCGATGTACCAGACAGTTTAAGGCACTGGCTTTATTTAAATAGAGGTTTATACAATCATTCCAACCTTGTATAGCTCTATTACTTCCTTGTCATGCGGCGTACCTTGACGCCATCATACGCCAAGTGTTCACTATATAAATACTGATAATGCCACCTTTTAATAGTTTCACAAAAAAAAAGAGTATCACTGCGTCCCGTCCTGAAACAAAAACAGAAAACATCAGCACGCTTCCACTAAAATCTAGCCTAATTGAACAAAAGTACAATAGTGAGGCTCGTCTGAAAAGTTGCAAGGTAGTCTTTTTTAAATAATACAAAGGAATGGTCTCAACTTCAAACACAGGGTAAAATATTTCTTCTAAATCCCGTACCTATGTTTCCTGAAATTTACAAACTCCTGTGGACAAAATACACAGTCAACTTATCAACAAGGACAAACTTTCTAATTCAGATTGATGCCCTTCATCAGCATACCTCTCGCGCGGGGAACGCTAGCTGTATTGCGCCATGATGTCACCGACACTTTTCGAAATTCGCATGACTCTCTTAGCCGGCAACTCGACTCTATTCCCTATTTACGTCACATCTTTGAAGCTGTCGAGATCACCTTCTCCGGTCTCCCGGAGAAGAGAAGAAAGATCTGCCGCATAACTTGAATCTAATGCATTCCCTCTGCTCTGATCTTCATCATGCGCAGGAAAAGCCGTACTACTATACTCACACACAATTGCTATTAATGCTGGACACAAAGCCTAATATCACTCAATATAGATAATCAGTTCATTCCATGAACGAATCACCTGTTTTATACCTCTTGAAATTCATTTACACATTAAGGACATTACGCCAGCGTTAAACAAGCCATAATAGCATTCCATCAAGTGATTCTCTTGATCAGGCGGCTGGCCCGGGCTAGTACCGAGCGGTACATTTCTTACTCGCACTGACTCTGAATAAGATCCTCTACTTTGAGCCTTGTTTTCCATACGAAATAAGATAGCTTTAAACGTTCTTCAGCGCTAGATAACCTATATAAAGCCTCCCTCCGGCTCCCTATCAGCACATCTAGCTAAACACTTTATGGTATGTGTCTCTTTCTCCCCTCCTCATTAACCTTCAGCGATAATGACAGGTCGCCCTCCTGTCCGGCAACCGCCAAGGACGTTGACTAATGCGGCAGGCTGCCATCACGCGCACTGATTTGCCCCCTTGCCTACCTGACCTGCACTTACCCTTCTGCACCTGCCCTTCGGCTGCAGGAAGACGAGCCGCTCTTAAGGCGTCCTCACTCAGGTAAGCTCCGCCGGGCTGGTGCAGTGGTAAGACGCCCGGCTACTGTGCCGGAGTACCCTGGTTCGAACCCGACCTCGGCGGCTGCGTTTCGATGGAGGCGAAACGGAGAGGCATCCGTGTGCTGTGCGATGTCAGCGCACGTTAAAGATCCCCAGGTGGTCGAAATTGCTCCGTGCCGCTCCTCTTTCTCTCTTTCCACTTTCACTGCCATCCTCCTCCCTTCCTTTACGGCGCGGTTGAGGTGTCCACAGAAAACAAGTGAGGCAGTTACTGCGCCTTTCCCTTCCTATAAATCAATTAATCAATCACTCAGGTAAGCAGCGTCTCAAAATTTGGCTTTTATTTTCGTATAAATCAGCCTTGTCACATCTGGCCCTCATTCGATGCTACTTGTCGCAACACAGTCCATGAATTCATGGTTCTTTCCCCTGCCTCTTGGTTCGCCGCGTCTGAGTCCTCGTTACCGCATTATCACATGGCCCTGGTCCGAGAAACCACCGAGCTCGTTTGCTCCTGAATTTGCTGCCAAATGGTCTATTAGTTTGTTCACAACAAGGAGCTTAAACTGCCGCCGAGTAATAATGATGAAAGAACATTTTATGCGATATCGGTAAAATTAACAGCAGAAATCTGTTAAACAACCGTGCAGCGCGGAGCAGGCGATGCGGCGGCGCTGCACGGTTGTTTATCGGATTTCTGCTGTTAATTTACGTGCGCGCGCGAGGTTGCTGCTCTCCTCCTCCTGCGTCGTTCTGGCCGCCGTCGCGTTCCAAGTAGAAGGAAGAAAAACTACATTAATTCAATTATGGTGCGCTTTTTCGTACCACTTGTGCGGTAAATGATAACGAGGTAGTTGTCGGCTCTTTTGATAAAGTATTTGGTACCGCTTGCACCTCGCACTGCTGTTTGTCCCTCAGTGCCACAGGGACCATCGCGGAACCGAGTCAGCCTCAAACAACACATGTGTCAATCGTTCTATCCTCATAATGGGTACTGCTTCCGAAGCTCAAACACTGTGTACTCGCTCTAGGAGATAGCTGAACTATTGCACAGAGTAGCTATAAAACTATGAAAATGAAGTTTTCCGTGGAGAGCTGTCCTCGCGTGCATCACAAGTCGTCAAGCATTTCCTCGTTGTTCGCCTCGTGGACAGAGAAAACTGCCGCAGGAATAGCATGTCTCGGCTTCTGGTCAATGACCCAAGTAGTTGGAACCCAGTCATCGTTAAAGGTAGATAGGTCACTGATTTCGGAGAGCAGTGCCGCAGCAGCTAACTTCCTCTGGCCGCTGTTGGCATGAACCAAAGGGTAAGGTGGTGTGTTTTGGGCCATTGTAAGAAACACGTCCCAAACGTACCGAAAACAGGCACCACGGCGTCGTTAGCATCCTTTGTAGTCGTCACCGTGCTGAAGCGAGTGGGTCATTGTGGATGGCAACGTTTAGTTTCGTTGACCTTATTGGAGGGGTTGCTAAAGCGTTCACCCTCAAAGAGTTGAATGGGCCCCTTACAAATCAGCGGTCACAACGGGAAGGAAAGCTCACCAACCGGCGCCCGGAGCACTCGTCGCTGTGCACACACATATCAACGATTCTCCACGATAAAACAGCACCCTTAATTCTCTGAACAGCAGGGACTAAGACATCGGGGCTTCCGCATTATTATTTACTTTCCTACATCTGAACAACACAAGAGGTGCCGCTTTGGGTCCCTCAAACTGTACCTTTCGCTTGCCTCTCACCTTCGAGTAGCGAATCCGCGTTCATGACTTTCTTCTTTCTTTTTTTTTTGCCTTAGAACCTGCTAACAAGCGCTCTGAAAACAATATTCGCGGCTCCCCAGGTGACACCGCAACAATAAAGCAATATTACATTTTTGTTTCATTCCAACGTTATTGTAATGTTCTTAATTCCTTTTTCTCTAACGTTTTAGCAATATTACATATAAGCGCTAGCATAATGTTTCAGTAAACATACTATATAAACACAAGACTAACATGTAAGCAACATAAATTTAGCATTATTGAAAACGCTAAAGCAACCCTGCACGAGCATGTAGGCCCACCACTCGTGATGGTACACATTTCGAGTGCTTTGCCAAGACCACTGTATTGCACAACTCCATTACGCAGCAAAACTCCTACACTCACCTCTAAAGTTATAGCACGCTTTTTTATTCATCCCCGATAGGTGCCTCACGATTGATAGTGACGAATCGATAATAATCAAAATTTCAAAACAAAAATTAGGGCTATGCGTGCCCCCTATGACAGGTATCACCTCGAAGATTTAGTTGTAAATAAATGTGTTTTAAATAACATGCTTAATTAAAGAAAAGGTTCAGAAGTGCCGAGACTCAGTACTTGAAATACAATTACTATCTTCTTTTATAGTTATTCAAATATTATTGTATTGTGTAGAAGACTATATCAAAGCTACATTTCTCTGTAGCTTAAGAATATTTTAAACATATTACACATTATATAATGTTGTAGTAACATTCCAGCGTTAACATCAGTGTAATGTTCCTTTTGAATGTGCTAATAATGTCATTTTGATGTCCAAAACGTTAGGCAACACTCAGGTAAGCTAAATAAGAATTTTGTCACATTATTGTAGTGTTTAGTGCTACCTGGGTGGTCTTTCAGGACCTGAAGCGATGCGCTGGGACGACAGTCTGTGAGGTAATCATAATTTCTCGCTGTCGAAAGCACTAATAAAAGATGTTCCCAAATAGCCTCTTTTTCATCCGAGAACCGAAAAACGCGCAAATGGGAAGCCCTACTGGCGAAGAGCACCAGATTTGCGCGCCTCTCTACGCGACTGTTCCCCGTCCTCCTCACCCTCCTGTTCGGTGTGCACGTGCGGCCGCGCCTGGCACGCGCTCTCACGCGAGCGGGCTGCACAGGCTCCGCAGTCAGCCGTGCGCGGCGCGTCCGTGGCTGCGCATAGGTTTTGCCACTTCTCTCCACTCTATCAGAAACCTAGCGCTGGCGTCGCAGAGCAAATAAAGGCTTTAGGAGCAAGAGCAAACTTAAGCTTAAGTTTGGGTTTTCGTGGTCTGCACGCGCAATTTTCTCAAGGAGACGATGTGAGAAGGACCGGGTCTGTGCAGTGGGATACACTCGTGGGCCATCGTGCCTTCCCGCCCGTGTTCGTGGAGGTAAGGAGGCACAGCGCTTGCTACTAGAGGTTTCTCGGCCTTTCGATTTGCGGTGCTTTCTCCGGTGGTCTTCCTGAAACATTTGAGAATGCGCCAGTGCGGCCTCTCAACTCCTCTTATTTCTTTCTATGATTTTTAGTGCACTTTATACATGTTCGGCCAACTTATTCGACGCCAAGCTACCATACGAATTCTAGGAGCGTATCTTGACCAAAACGGAAAGGGCACCACAGGGGTCAGTGAAGTAAGAGTGCAAGACACTCCTATGCCTCATTAGCAGAGTAACCAGTCTCCAGTGGGGTAAAAAAGAGAAGGAGACCCGGCAGCTAATTACAGCCCTTCTCAACTCCCGCACAATGTATGGATACAATTTCCACATCATGGCAAGAAGGAAGTCTGAAAACCTTGAAAAGCTCAACCGAGGATCCAACCGCATTAACCTTGAAAAGCTCAACCGAGGATCCAACCGCATTGTCACGGGTCTGCCGAAACATACACCTCTCAAAGAGCTGTACACGCACAGCGGCTTGAACCTGCTTGCCGATATTGCGCCAAACAAAAGCTCGCCCTTCAAATGATTTTGTGTACCCATATTGGGCCCCGCCAATTTCGCTGACAGATGCAGGCCACTGCCACGAAATATGGCTCCTTGCTGTGCAAACTCGGAGCGACGCAAGCGTTTCGCTGAGGCACATAGCAGCGTAGTGAACAAACCAACGGGTACTACCATAATAATAAATACTGATATCGCAGATACAATACTTCCCACAACCAAATGCCAGTAACAGCGACACTGATGTTCCCAAGTATATCCGGACGGTGGCGTGCGTCGATATCACCCATCGTGTGGTGAATACATCCACACTGCTCCTCGTCGATGACGTTCACATTGTGGAATTAGAGCTTGCAGCCCTTTTAAAAGGTGCGCAGTGGGTCTTACACGCCTTTCCAAAATATGATTTCAAGCACAGGCTCTATCTCTTCACGGACTCGTCTCGCGCGTATGAAGTGTACGAACTAGTGGCCTCGAGTCCGTCAACGTGCCTTAAAATAACCGGCGATTTATTAGCGACATTTGACGGCCTCATTCTCAAGCTAAACGTTAGAGCAGTGATTTCTTGGGTGCCTGCTCACGCGGGCATTGAAGGCAATGAGTGGCCCAACAGCGAGGCACGAGCAGCAGTACGCAAAGTATCAACCGCGCCGAACGCACTTTCCAACATAGAGGGTACAAAAACCTGCCCATAGAAACCTTCACCTTCAATGCAATCATGAGGGAGCGACGGCTGAAGGCACTTAAGAAACCCGGCCATGGAAGAGAGGACCAAGGAACAGGCTCGTCCCATTGCCCCTAAACGGGATTGAGTCATTGAGTCAAATATTATTTCACAACGAACCCGACGAAGGAATGTGCCATCACTGCCGAAATCCAGTGACCGCTGCCCATATAGTATGGGACTGTCAAGAGTATTCTAATATTTGAGTCAGGGCTCGCCGAAATTCTAATTGCAGTCCGCACGGCCAGCTACATCGACTGTGTCCTTGCACTGGCAAAGCTCGGAGAGTTTGTTGACTTAGGCCCTAGAGCCAAGCCTGATGGCAGATGTCAAAGACAATCAAACCAGCACCCGCCTCGACCGCTGTGACTGTGGTCAGGCCAGATGCCCGCAGAGATGCCAGAAGCAAAAGTACATGACTCAGGGCTGTCAATAAACCTGTTTTCACAGGACAGCTTAAACAGGAGATTTTTTTTTTCTAGGAAGATTTAATTTTCTCATTACGAAGGTGCTATCGTATGTGAAAGAATGGCACGTGAAAAGTGTGTGTGTGAAGTGTGTGTTTATGTGCAACCACAACGCAACAAATTCCTCGGTGGTTGCTTGACCAACTATAGCTGAGCATTGCATGAGCAAAGAATAAATATCTGCAACCTTGTGATTTCTTGTGCCACAGCTGGACCAGTAGTGATCAAAATATATTTTAAAGGACGAATAGAACTTGATTCGTACCGTTCATTAAAACTTGCTGTGGGGCAAGTTGGTAGTTCATCTCTATGTAGGGGTTTTAGGCGCAAACAACTACAAGGGCAAGAAAGGCGAGCTTGTGTGTGTGTGTGTGTGTCGCTTTTCTTGTCCGTGTATATATTTGCGATTAAATCCCCTGCATCAAGTTGATCTGTACCGGTACGCACTGCTTTTCTTCAAAAAAATACCGCAGTTACCTGAAGCATTTTACAAACATTAACAGGCAAATTAATTAAATGTAGGTGTCGTCTCGCCGGCCAGTTTCGGAACTAAAATACGTGCGTTCGGAAGCATTTTGAAGAGGTTCACAAAGCAGGACAGGTTCTAGCCTCAGTAATGCTTTATTCGATCATGTTCAGCCTGAGAACATACAGCAGCGGCAATGCGATGGCGAAAAAAATGTACGCACACGCTACGGTAACCTAGAATCATCATCATCATGAGCCAGACTATACGCGCCATGTGCTGTGCTATCTGCATCCACTTCACATTCTGCGAACTTCTAACCTCATTGACCTACCTAATTTTCTAATGCCCCTGCTATGCTTTCTTTCCTTTGAATCCAATTTGTTACCATTAGTGGCCATCGAATATCCTCTCTTTGCACTACATGTCTACCCATGCCCATTTCTTGTTTCTTTGGAATCAAATATCATTACTATGAGTTATTTCTCTGATCCACTCAGCAAGCTTTCCTAGCTCTTAACTAGAATATTAGAACATGTTAGAATATTGCATTCCAGTTTAGTATAATGCACGCAGTACAGTACATAAATTTGCTATCTTGAATGAGAGGTATGGAACCCCAGGTGGTCGAAATTTCCGTAGTCCTCCACTACGGCGTTTCGCATAGCCTGAGTCGCTTTGGGACGTTAAACCCTACAAATAAATAAATCAATCAATCATATTGCTGTCATTAAGAGATTGGCAATTATCGGCGTTTTCGCTACCTCCGTTTATTTTTTGTCATGAATTTTCTGCACAGTCAGCCTCCTGCAACTGCTCCAGCCAGGTTTAGACACCCGAAGTTTCAAAGTAAGTTTCCTCACGAAGAGAGAACAAGCTTTATTCACTGTATAGTTCTGTAGGCCCGAGTTACATTTCCCTACCAGAATGCAAGCAGGTTATGCCTACTAGCAGTCTCATCATGTATGGAACGAATAGGTACTACTAGGTGGAGGAATAAAGCGTTATACCTTTCAAATGACCGCTGTAAATCTAACGCTCAAAAAACGCTCAAGGGCGATCCACTGAACTGAAGCAGAGGAAATCCATTGCCATTTTCTTTTTCTTCCACTCGCCAATCTATTGCACTTTTCTTCTTAGGGCGTCTTCCATTTAACCACAATCTGTCACGGTTGGCAGGTGGAGGCTTCCCACAGACGCTGATTTCGAACAGATTTTGCCATCATGGTACCGCTAATGGCATTGTATTAAAAACGTAAAATATAAATCCTCGAAATAAACAGGGGCACCTATAATTCCTCGCCTTGGCTTGGTTTCCTGAAATGGTCAGGTCATGTCGAGTGGGAGTAGCACCACCCAGATCCCTCGTAGACGCCATTTTCGAAGCCATCAACGACGCAAAAGCAGCCCCCGATGGTGCAGCCGCTACTCTGCCCTCCTCTGACTTGACACTGTAGAAAAAAGGAAAGAGCGAAAAAAAAAAAAGTAGTGGGACGCCCGAGCTTCGCCTTAAAGGGGTATGGTACCCCGTCACTGTGAGGTGCGAATGAGAATCTTTCACTGTTTCTCAGTTAATGCTACGACAAATATTGTGAAACTTGGCTGCGTGTTATACGATTGAGCTGTCATCAAGCACACCGAGATTTATTAAGTACTAATGAACAGATTCTAAGCAAACAAGTAAACAATTTCTAAATCAACACATTGAGAAAGGTACATTTACAAAACAAAATGCCACCAGAACAATCAAACTTCACAGCAATCTTATATATTATACGCAGTATTCACTGAACTGGAATAAAATCGCAAGCCCGCTTCTTTTACGTAAAAATAAATTAAATCTTGACATTCGGTTTAACAACTTTTCAATCATATATATAACTTTTTGGAGCATCCTTATTTCTCTAGTTCAATACATGGCACAGGCATACATTTAGGTGCTCTGGGAGCTTTATTTTGTTACTTGCAACGCTTGATGAAAAAAATGGTCCTTATAGTCATCGAAACAGCTTTTTTTTTTTTTTTTTTTTTTTCAGAAATATGCAGTAGAATTGTTTTTCCTTTTTGATAACACTTAAACGCAGATGGGCCTTATTTTTTTACTTCGTATCGCTCAAGCATTTTATAAATCTCTTGCTTCTTGCTTTCTTAGACTTTCCTTGTGTTTTCGTTGTTGTTTTTTTCGCTTTCTTTTTTTTTTTTTTTTTTTTTTTTTACCGATGCCCAGAAGTATCGTTTGGCTACATAAGCATTGTTTGTCCGGTTCAGGACCATAGTGCAGAACACAAACCCAGCGTTTTGCCGAGCACCTGAAGGGCTTTCTTCCTTGTCTTATTTCTATCACATTTGCAGCGAACTGCATTATTCCCGTCATTGACTAGCAGGAATAAGTAGAATAAGCCCAAACTTGCAGAGGTAACGTGCAGTAGATATATGTGTATAAAGGTATTCTTAACGCGTCTTGGAACGCTCGCTTGGAACGGACCGCGGAATGGGCCTCGGACTGGTCACGTGGTGTCGACCGCGCATGACCGAGTAATAACACAGGCAATAGCATATACCCGCTCCCCTAAAGCGCGTTACTTACAGTAAAGGTGCCATTGTGCTTCCTGTGCCTGTGCTTCCTGTGCCTGTGCTTCCTGTGGTTCAGTGAACTTGAGGTAGTAAAAATGACTTTTGACTCCTTTCTGTTGATTTCTGTTCGTGTATGGGTACTTCAACTCCTTGCTTTTCGTAGTTCTATATTTATTCCCCTTATTGGCCCTGCCGTTAAGCTGTTTGCCACGCGAGGTCACACCTACTCCGTGTTTCCGGGGGCTGAAATGCAGTTGTACATTCCGAAGGCAGCTAGGTCATCAAGCATGAAACAGAATTAACCTCCCTTTTTAACGTTCAAACTGCCATATCAATTGCGATTGTAAATACCCAAATATTCAATATCGAATATTGCATGCGTTCCCTACCAAGGTGAGCTCCTACACCTGTTTGGTGCGATCGCCATATATCTGCATCTTGTTGTCTGTTCATTTAAAACAAATTATATATTTGAGGCACCGGGGTAGAAAAACCGGTAACGTAGCGACGCCTTAACGCTCGTTTCCGTTCTTATATATAGTAGAGCTGAACGGTATACTAGAACCACTAACGCAGAAAGACCCGTATGCGCGTGGTTTCTTCGCTGCTTCTCGCTCGCGGAGCAGTGAGCAGTACATGGATATCTCCATAAAGAACCAATCATTCAAACGAGGAAAACAATTGCAGGCGTAAAACACTTACTCGCTGATTACACGGCGTATATGAACTGCTCTGTGCCGACGTTTTGATTCTGCAATAAAACAATAAAGAAGACCACCAATTTAAAGGTGGCAATCTTAACGATATTATAGAATCCCTTTTTTTTTTTTTTTGTACAAGGTATGTAACAGGCAGGCTATCCACGCCGACAAAACCAGCCATGTAATACTTACGCCACTGTGCACACCACCGCGAAAAGGACGATTATTCGTCGTTCTCCCAAAAACATTGTGCCAGCGTTATCAAGCAAGCTTGCCGAAAGCAGAGCCCAGAGCCACACTGATAGCACGAAGGGATTAATATAGTCTCACTGAGGTCCCTTCGAAGCGGCTGCTTTCGCGTATCATCTATAGGTGGCGCGTTTGTTACGATATTCAGTCTATTTTAGTAGTGTTTACGTGTTTTCACCTCGTAAGCTGGTTCACACAACTGGAATGTTTTGAATAAAAAAAAAAACAATGCTTCGGCAGATGTAGTCAGGGTTAAACCTTAGAAGAGCAATGATTCTCTTGAAATAGAAAGACTGCAGAGAAAGGTGCTCACAAGTCAGAAAAAGAAAATGAAGTAGGTAGCAAGAAGGACAACACACGCCCCAGAAAGCAAGCAGCCGCTCAGAAGAAGCCCCGCCAGCTGTGTAAGCAATAGAGAAAATAAACGTGACTGTTTGTTCGTGTAGAAAAGCACATGTCGATCGAAGTTGCGATCAATCTTTTCTGCAGCTAAATTTTGACTTGGTCTTTGGCAATGCTCCTCGTTGAACTTTTCCACACTGATCTGAGAAGCACTCATGAGAACAATGCATTCGTTGAGCTAAGCCTATGCTATATATAACTGTATTTATTTATTTATTTATTTGTAAAGAGTGTGTTCCTCACTTAAAAGCATTGGCCCGAGAGGAATTATGAAAAGAACAAAGATTCGGCCCATACTTCACACCATTACAATACATGACCAGAGCACAAATACACGATCAGCAACGAAAAACGCCAAAAATGCATACTTCAAGGCAGGAATGAAGATTCGAGAAAAAGTGTAATCAATTAATAATTCGAAAAAAAGTACACCATTTAAAGGAATGCTTTAACTCTTATCGGATTTTCTGTTGTTACAGTGCACTCCGGAAGGCCTGTACACAAATTAATATAGAAAGGGAAGAACGAGTTTCGGAAGCCATTTAAGCATGTTTTATAGGTCCGTATGGTGGCATTGGGGTTTTGACGCTAACTGTGCGTTGGAGGAGGATGAATACATCCTGTTTTGTACGTTTATTTTTATTTGGCTCACCGTTATATAGGAAAAAACGGCTTCAGTCACTGCTTTTATCGATGTAATTCTAAGATTTCCAGATCGCAGCATTTTAGCATGTCAGCCAAGGAATCTGTCCTGCGATAACGCGTCCAAATAAAATGCACCGCGGTTCTCTAGATATTTTTTTTAATAGTTTGTCTCCCGAATTCGAGGTCACCAAACGAAGGAGGCATACACCAAAAGGGGGTGGACAAATGGTCCGCATACCATTCTCGTCAAGTATTTAGGTGGATGCAGCAATTAATTTCTCAAAGAACACAGTTTTCGATACGCATTAGAGCATGTCATCTCCACATGTACACAACAGCAAAAATGTTGGTCAAAGATTACTCCTCAATATTTTATGCGGCGTACGTTCGCCAAACAACGCCCTCCAATTTTATAGTAAAAAAAAAAAAAAAAAGAAGGCGGAGTTGCTATGTGAGCAGCCGCCAACTTGGAGGAAACAATTTCCGTTCTCCACTATATGCACCAATCTTACAAACCTTGCAGGCGTCTCTTGATCTTTATTCGATCAGTTATATAGGCAGCTCAGGAATAAATAAGCAATCGCCGGCCTAAAGTTTATTTTAGCCTGGATTCAAGAACGCTGGAAATGTCATTTACTTGAATCATAAACAATATCAGACCCAATGCTACCCTAGGGTAACCCAGGACGAAATACCTAGTTATTTAAATATTCAATTTTGAAATGCGTACGGATGCTCTACGACCGCTCAGATAAAGGCTACAGTCCAGTTGACAATATGTGGAACAGTACCTATATTTCGAAGATTAAAGAACAGTTATTTATGCTTAACCATATCGAATGCGTTGTGAAAATATGTCCAAGTGACATCAGTTTGTCTGAGGTCGTAATCATTATCATCATCAGCCTGACTATACCCACTGCAGGGCTAAGGTCTCTCCCATATTCATCTAATTAACCCGG
The DNA here is from genome assembly GCA_023969395.1 of Amblyomma maculatum. NCBI lineage: Eukaryota > Metazoa > Arthropoda > Arachnida > Ixodida > Ixodidae > Amblyomma > Amblyomma maculatum. Next base: position 346,772 of record JAJIZL010019871.1, read on the forward strand.
TCCTGGGATAGCTGCATCCACTTGACCCCTACGAACTTCTTAACCTCATCCGCCCACCTAACTTTCTGCCGCCCCTGCTACGCTTTCTTCCCCTTGGAATCTAGTTTGTTACCCTAAGCGTTGTCTGATGTCTTCCAAAGTTAAATAAGAATTATGAAACCTTTCAATAGGTTGTGAAACAATGGATAAACCACTCCGAAATCCCTCTTGACACGTACAGAAGAAATTGTTTGTCGCATTAAGGAAAACTATACTTTGCTTTGATATTGCATGCTCTGTAATCTTGCAAATCAATGCTGTCAGCGAAATAGGGTGATAGCTGCTGACTTCAATTCGACTTCCGGATCTAAAGACAGGAAAATACGCTGTTGTGCATAATGTTCGCATTATGTTCACACACGTTGTGTCTATATGCATTTCCTTTATGTCGTGTTTTCCTTCATGTGTCATTGCACATGTTAGTTGTTGAGCGGATCATTGGATGCAAGCGACTATGCGGAATAAATAAATCTAATATAAAAATGCATTTCTTTTTCCGTAACAAATAGATGAATGCAGGCACGGCAGGCAGGAAAAAACTTATAGCGCAAGCGCATGTTAAAGATCCCAGGTGGCTGAAGTTACACTGAAACACTCTGCTAAGGTGTTTTCTTCCTTTTTTCACTCGCATCTTCCTTCCTCCTTCTCCGCGTGGACGTGGTGTAAGTGTCCAACGACCGGTGACACCATTACTGTGTCTTTCCTTCCCTGAAAACCAATCTGCATCTTTCCTTTTATTTACAACACAGCCACAAGGGAACAGTTTAATTTGGTTCATAGGTTTTAACATGCGAAAGCGAAGCAGGCTACCAGGTATGCCGTACAGTGGTAGGCTCCAAACATTTCGACCACCTGGGGTTCTTTAACGTCCACTGCCATCGCACAGCACACGGGTGCCTTGCTTTTCGCCTCCATCAAAAAGCGGCCGCGACCGGGATAGAACCCACTCAAGGGAATGGGTTTAAGATAGTTGATATGTCCGCCGAGATTGAAGATAGGATTGGGTAGTTACCACCCCCTTTTAGATCATATAACCCATTATTTGAGCTAACATTGTTTACCTCACCAGCATGTTGCTGAGAGTTGTGCGAGACGACACGCTGCGCAAGCGGCCGTAACTTCAGCCAGGTAACATGAAACCGCCGTATGATTTTGTCCCGTAGAACGTGATGGAGAGATTATTCATAAATTTGGCGTTTCACACGTATGCATATCATACTAAAATGTACAATCTTGCCTTTTAAATACGTTAGTTAGCGCTTTTGCCTTATTACCTTCTTTTTCTTTCTGGGACGAAGTTGTCAACGCCCACGTTCGATTGTGCCTAGATACCTGACCTCAGTTGCATACTTGGTGAATCGGGGTTGATGGTCGCGCACAATCATGTCTGAATATGGCTGCACTGAGTTTGATAAGCACTGACTGAATGAATTGAGGTAGAGAGCACCTGTTTAAAACGGGTGTTCAGCGTTCGAAACACTTTGATGTGTTTGCGTCTGAGGAGCCCCATCGTGAAGAAAAGATAATTTAGGAATACAATCTCTACATTTAAGGGTATGACTAGAAAAAGTTAAAGGCTACCGTTTGCCAACAAACCGGGGATTTTACTACTTCTGTAATTACTAATTCCTTAGCTTGTTGATCTAAATCCTTACAAATACCATATATCATATAGTCTTATGTGAAATCCATTGTCAAACAGCCCGAAAAGGACAGGGAAAGAAAAAGCATAACAACACGAGCGCTGACTTTCAACTTGCGATTTATTAAGCATACGAACATAAACATTTCGTGGACAATGGAGCCAGTTAGAATTCAGCTGTGCACTGCAGACAACGCGAACACATATAGACCTCAGTGCTTCATCAGATGTCAGTCATTTTCAACGGTAAGGATCAGGCCGTAGGAGTGTTACTCCAAGTGAATAATATTGATAAGGTGGTTGTTTATGAATTAGAGAACCTTGGTTGTGACTGGTTAGGCGCGATTTCGGCTTCCTGGAGAGCGTATTTTCTGCATTTTAAGACGTGAAAGTGATGAGGCAGTGCTACTTCCCCTTATTTCTTTTTTTTTTCGTTGTTAGTAGAACAAAAGTATAAATGTTAATGTGCTCAGTAAACAAACAGTTGGATGTAAACGCAAGTATAAACATGCCTTTTCAACCCCCTCTTTTTCGTTATTCTTACGTGAGGTGCCACTCGACAGAAGTACAAATCCTCACTTAACCATGGTGTGGGCTCTGAACGAATGGGTCCGGGTAGGCTAATTCTGATCTCACTATCTCGTTTGAACCATTGAGAAGAAGCATATTTTATTCCATTCCGTTCGAATTTTCATAATTGTTTTCTTCAAAATTTCGCTAACTGTCGCTGCTGACCCGAAAGCACTGGCAGAGGGAAAGGAAGATGTGGAAGGAGTCGAAGGGTCAGTGCGCTGCTCTCTGAAGCCAGATCAGGGTTCCTTTAATGCGCTGAAAAATAAATTTAATCAAGAAATGGCATGTATGGATTGTGTGGTAAATCCGCAGAAACAACTGAACATTTTATACTCGAATGCGAAGATATCCACCTGACTGTCGATGCAGGTGCAGTGACTCTACCTGAGACCCTTGGATTTAGAGATAAGAATGATCAGCTGAATCAACCTGCAGTAGAAGTTACAAAAAAAAGAAACGATTGGAACATTACTGGCTGTAAAACAGACAGAAAACTTTTATTGATTGAGTCTGGTCCGGGGCGTCGCTTAAGCCGGAAGGTGACAATTTTAGAAGTGTAGGAATGAAAGGGTAATAAAACAACTCACGCATTTGTCGGTCGATTTATAGGAACAATAAAAATATAAGGAGAAAAAAGCCGAGCATGGTGGCAACTACTATCAGCCCGTTTAAAAGGGGGCGCTCCTATACTTCATCCTATCATCACCGATTCTTCTACTGCGGAGTGTCAGACTGTAGCGCTGACAGCAGATGCGTGCTTCTCGCTCACGCTGCTGACGTCGAAGATATCAGTTTCTTTAGTTTTTTTGCGACGTGAAGAGTTGTGCTCAGGCATCGCATTGCCTCAGTTGTAGATGAAAAATTAGAGCACAGCTCTTAGGCGCCAGTTCCTGGCTAGAGTGGCTTTGCCATCGGCGTCGTCATAACCAGTGCGTAATTATGGTCACCGTATCACAACTGACACAGAGAAATCTGTTGCGCAATATTTTTTTCGGCCTCCAGCAACCTTTCTGGTCAACATGAACGCAACGTCTAGGACAGACTCGGGATTGGCAGCGTCTTGATCCTGAGCGACCCCTTGAAGCTGAAATGTACTCGAAATCAGGTACCCTACTATGGTATTCACACTATTGCAAGCATTGTGAACGGTGCTGCTATGACGCGTGGAGAGTAAGGTGGGTAGACTAGAAGCAGAAAAGGGTACCTTATATTTGTAAGGTGGAAAGCGGAGGAGGAGGTTAGGCAGCGGTGATTGGAGTTGGCAGTTCATATGAATTGCGGGCCTGAAAGTGGTACAGATTGCAACTCGGATTTCCAGCTGCTAATTAGGCAGGTGTCAGAGAAATCTAACCGGGGACACTTGCATCCTGAGCCAGACATGCAGTTCCTGGGCCGCGCAAGGATATTCGGACTGCTCGGTTTTATAAAGCGAAGCTTTATAGCTACGTCACTTATTGGCAGCTATAAAGCGGTGTCAGCTATAAATCTCGGCTTTATAGCTGCCACCTATTACGTCGGATGGTCTAAAGGCCACCCGACGCGATAAAGTATGATATATAATAAGATTACAAATTCAGAGGTTATATGATTGAGCGAATAGCAATGTGTACGACCGAAGATGTCAATCGGAAAGCAGAGCCGCAGACAGAAGTCATTAAGGTGGTCGTATCATCCTCTTAAAAGCGGAAGTTAAGCAATCTGAAAATTAGCCACAGTGAAATATGAGCAGAAGATTAACGCGCCCACTCACCCACACGGCTCTCAAATCGAGGTCGACGAAACACGGCGTCGACGCCGGCAGGTATCATGAAAGCGCCTCCTTTATAACTATCAACGTCTTGGAACATTTGATTACAATTTGAAGTGTGGTTATGAGGATATTATTTAGTATAGCTCAAACTGCACACATGTATAGAAATACGCCTCTCAAATTCTTCATGTCGGCATACTATGTACAGAAATCAAATACCTGAAGATCGGCACTCAAATTTCACAGTACAAATTATCGCAATCATCTGCCACCTTTACACGGTAAAGTATGGAGGCTTGTTCCACCTCGGCTTGACTGCTATATGCCAACGGAATGCGCGAGAAGCATGTTACCTCGTGCGCATCGAACTCCAGTTGAATTGACAAGCACTGGGTAACGATAATGCTATACGAGCGGCTGCCTTAAACGAGCACCGGACCAGTTATTAAACAGGCTAGAAATGTGCGCCCGGAGTGACCTTTCCACCCAGATGCCTTAATGGGCGTATCAGGCTGACCCGACGATCCCATTCCGCTACTCGCTGAGGTTTATGTCAGCCGAAGCGGTGAATTTCTGTCAAATGAGCACACTCGACCGGACGTTGTCGGGTCCACGTAAACACCCACTGCTATATTGCATACCGTACCGCCATGGTGTATCAAATGATTGGGGACGACATGTCCCACCGCACGCATCAGGCGCGAAGAAATAAAAAATTAATCGCCTATTCGGTCAGATGGCAGTGGCAGGCTGTCTCCAATGGCCGATGGTACCGCTCCCTCTCAGATGATGTACTCATTTTCAATCATAGGTAGGTTGTGGACACAAGACATCGTCTTCTGTCTAGGAGTCCTCTCCACAAATGATGACTCCGGACTTGTTCCATTCAGAGCGACGGGATCTGAAGGCGCAGGCCCCTATCCTAAATTATGGGTCTCGGTAAGCCAAGCACGATGCCGAGCTTGCAACCATTCGAGAGAACCAGTGGATAACCGGTCGGCAGCTGGAGTCGATCCCACGACCTCTCGAAGCCGAGGCGGGTGATCTATCACAAATTGATGGCTCTTAAAACCACTCTGTAACCTAAAAGTCATCATCATCAGTCGGACTATACCCCCTCCCGGGCGAAGGCCTCTCCCATTTTTCTCTAGTTAACCCGCCCCAGTGCTAGCTGCATCAACGTGACCCCTGCGAATTTCTTAATATCACCCACCCACCTAATTTTCCGCCGCCCCTGCTACGCTTACTTTACCTTGAAATCGAATTGGTTACTCTTAGTTAGCATCGGTTATCCTCTCTTCGAACTATGCATATCATGTCCATGCCCATTTCTTCTTAATTTCGATTAGAATGTTAGTAGCTTGAATTGTTTCTCTGAGCCACTTTCCACACTTCCTATCTTTTAACGTTACAGCTACCATTTTCCGTCCCATGGCCCTCTGCGTTCTCCCTAACTTAGGTAGAACCCTTCTCGTTAACCTGTCTTTCCTCACTGTCTATGCCGTGCGCTGGAGCATCTAGATGGACGCCCATTGACTGAAATTAAGATTTTAGGTTCCTGGCCACGGCGATCATCTGAGGTGAAGGCCTCCCAGGCACTGCTCCGCTTTATGAAAAGAACAGGCCTCATCGAAAGACTATGATATTGTTGTTGCGTTACGTGATACGACTGTGACGTGATGTGACATGTCTGTGTTGTGTCTGTACTAACTTCACACATCCCTCTCTCACAACTTTTATATCCACTCACCCCTTTTCCCCAGTGCAGGGTAGCAAACCGGTTTATTTTACGGGTTAACCTCCCTGCCTTTCCTCCTCATCTTCCTCCTCCTCTCTCTCGTTAACCTCAGTGTTTCAGCCCCATAGGTCAGTACTGGTGGGATGCAATTGTTATACACTTTACTCTTGGGGGATACCGGTAAGCTGTCATAATGTTAGAGTACCTCCCAAATGAGCTCCATCCCAATCTTATCCTGCTAGTTATTTTCCTTCGTGGTCCGGACCTGCGGTCACTATCTGTCCTAAGCAGACATATTCGTCTTTCATTTCAAACGCTTCGCTGCCTATTTTAAACTGCTGTTCCTTTCCGAGGCTGTTCAGCGTTACCTTAGTCTTCTGCATATTAATCTGCTTCTCCTGTCTAGACCCTTTATCATTAGTTGCAGTTGGTCCCCTGATTTACTTAACAAAATCAGCGAATCGCAGATTACTGAGATATTCTCCTTCGACCCTGATGCCTAACTGCACCCATTCCATGACTTTGAATACCCGCAGTAAGCAAGCTGTGAATAGAACTGGGGAGATCGTGTCTCCTTACCTAACACCTTTTCTAATTGGAATTTTATCGCTTTATTTACGCAGAACTATGGTTGCTGTGCAGACGCTATAGATATCTTCTAGTACTTTCACATATGGCTCACCTACACCCTGATCTCCCAATGCCTGCATCACCGCTGAAGTTTCGACCAAGTCAAATGCTTTCTCGTAGTCATTGAATGCTATGTATAGCGGCTGGTTATATTCCGAGCACTTGTCTATTACCTGGTTTATAGCGTGGATATGATCGATGGTAGAATAGTCATTCCGAAATCCTGCTTGATCCTTTGTTTGAGAGAAGTCTAAGGTTTTCCTGATCCTATTAGGGATTACCTTGGTAAATATTTCGTGCGTAACTGATAGTAAACTTACTGGACTGTAATTTTTCAAGTCCTTATCGTCCCCTTTCTTATAAATTAGGATAATGTTAGTGTTATTCCATGATTTCGGTACATTCGATGTCATGCATTGTGTAACAGGATGACCAGTATTTCGAGCACGATATCCCATCCGTCCTTCAACAAATCTGCAATTACCTCATCCTCCTCAGCTGTTTTCCCCCTTTTCATAGCTTGTAAGGTTTTCTTAACCTCGTCCTTCGTTACTGGCGGAACGTCTGATTACTCTTCATTACAGCCAATTTCATTATTGTCCTGACTACTATGGTACTGTACATGTCCGTATAGAACTCTTCAGCTACCATGATTATCTTGTACCTATTAGTAATGACATTGCCCGCCTTGTCCCTCAGTGCATACATCTGATTTTTGTCTATGCTTAATTTCCTCTCTACCGCTTTCAGGCTACGGCCGTTCTTTGGAGCATGCTGAATTTTTCCAATGTTGTGCTTCCTGATATCGGCCACCTTGGGCTACTGATTAGCTTCGATATCTCTTCCGGTTCTATCCGGTCTGTTGGGTTGGAGGCTTCATACTTTGGCGTTTCTTAATCAAATCTTTTGTCTCTGCCACAAACCTCCGCCATTACGGTCAACAGAGGCGCGGAATCCCCTTTACGGTTACCCACCATACCTCTATGAGGTTTGAGGACACAGTTAATAGTTAGGCCGGTCAACCCGTGAAGTTCGTGTGTCAGTGTGTGATTCAGGAATAAGTTCAAGAAAGTCACTTTTGGTTTACAGACAATGGGATATTTATAACTAGTAGTCCAAATTACACTGCATAATAATCGAAGAAAAAAAAGAAAGAAAATGCCGCGACACGAAAGTGATAAAAGACGAGTCTGTATATGACGAGGAAACAAAAACTTACAATGTACAAACACTGCGATAAAATAAAATATAAAGATGACAAAACAAGTATTCCATATATAAGCAGGGGCAAGAGTTACGCAAAAAACACAGCGTAAAAATACTAAGTCAGATCAAGGTTTTAAAAAAGGCGATAACAATATTCAATTAACCGACATTCTATGGCAAAACGAATTCTCACGGCTTTCCTGTTAAATGAGGCGTCACAGGCGCACAGTTTATGGGTAGCGGCAGCCGTACAAGATGAGGGGGAACGATGAGTTGATCGCGGGTCCGTGATAGCAACACTTTCTCAGAGCGAGCAGCCGCGAGAGAGGCTTGGAAGACTGAACCTTGCCAGAGCACACTGCCGCGGACGTGCTGCGATCTGTCTTTTTATACTCTCGGCTCGTTGCGCTGCAGCCCATCGTCAAGGACGCCCGCTGGCCGGTCGATGCCCTGGGATTCGTGTTGAAGCATGCTCGGAGAAGCGGGGAGATCCCGTAAGTTCAGCTCTATATGTGAGGCAGGAGATCCCGTAACTTTCACTCTATAGATGAGGTAGCTTGTGACAGTCTTCTTACAGTTTACCGCTATCCTCTCTAATAGTTATACCACCTACTTCTACCACGCACTCGGTAATTATATCTCTGAAATTATTGTTCATTGCTTCTAGGCTAAGGCCGGCTTCATCGGTTAGTATTGAGTATCTATTCTGCAGCGAGAGCCTGAATTCATCTACTTTTCCCCTTACCGCTAATTCGTTGACGAACTTCTTTCTTACTGATAATTCGTTCCTTCTTCAAATCCAGTTAAATTCGAGACCTTACCGGCATGTGGTCACTGCATCGCACTTTTCTGGTTACCTCTACATCCTGCATAACGCCGGGGTTAGTACACCGTATGAAATCAATTTCATTTTTAGCCTGCCCCTTAGGACTTTCCCATGTCCACTTCCGGTTCTTCCGTTTGCTGAATAATGTATTCATGATTCGTAAGTTATTGCGTTCAGCAAACTCAACTAGTAACTCGACCTGCTATTTCTTAACCCAGTGCCATAGTCGTCCACTGCGTGGTCTCCAGTTTGCTTTATATATACCTTGGCATTGAAAGCGCCCATCAGCGCAGCATAATGTGTTTTTACTTTCCCCATTGCGCCCCGCCGGGGTTGTGCAGTGGTAAGACGCCCGACTACTGTCCGGAGTTCCCGGGTTCGTACCCAACCACGGCGGCTGCGTTTCGATGGAGGCGAAACGAAGTGGCGTCCGTGTGCTGTGCGATGTCAGAGCACGTTAAAGATCCCCAGGTGGTCGAAATTACTCCGAAGCCCTCCACTACGGCTCCCCTTTCTCTCTTTCCACTTTCACTCCCACCTTCATCTCTTCCATTACAGCGCGGTTCAAGTGTCCACAGAGCAAGTGTGACAGATACTGCGCCTTTCCCTTCCCGTAAAACGATATAATAATAATAATAATAATAATAATAATAATAATAATAATAATAAT
>JAJIZL010019871.1:355945-373545 GCA_023969395.1 Amblyomma maculatum
ATAATAATAATAATAATAATAATAATAATAATAATAATAATAATAATAATAATAATAATAATAATAATAATAATAATAATAATAATAATAATAATAATAATAATAATAATAATAATAATAATAATAATAATAATAATAATATCTTCCCCATTACTTATTGTACATCTTCATAGAATCTTTCTATTGCCAAGTCATCATGACTACATATAAGTGCGTATGCTTGTACATGCACAAACCAGCTAATACCACTCCTTTTAATAATGCCATAGAATTCATCTATATTACCAGCTATATCCTTAGTGATAAGGAAACGTACTCCTAGTTCTCGTCTTTCCGGTAAACCTCGATAACATTACATGCCCGTCCTTCAGTATATGCCTCATTTGGCCTTCTCACCTCACTAAGCCCTATGATATCCCATTGCATGCTCTCTAGTCCTTGTAACAGCGCTGCTAAACTAGCCTCACTACCTAGGGTTCTAGCATTAAACGTTGCCAGGGTCAGTCCTAAGATAGCATCACTAAATGTAATGATATATCTTATTAGATACCGCGTCTGACATCCTGTGGTCTTCATTTCTCCTCAACAAGCCATATCCTTTGTTACAGCCAGAAGCGGAAGACATTCTCTACGACAGCTGAGCTTCGCGAGCTGTTCCATTCATCCTGCGCCAAATCCCCGGCCGATGGCTTTTCTTTACCTACTTCAAAGCTTCTCTGCAAATCCTATCGAGCCTGCTGAAGAAAATCAGTCATAAACCGTTTTTCTTGGGATCTGGTATACCGTATTTTCTTTTTTATAAGAAGCACCCCTGATGTTTAGAAGCTTTCAGCAAGCATGTGTGGCATATGAGACGCGGCCTTGTTTAAGACGCACCTCAATTTATTCAGGTTAGGGCAATTGGACTTGACTATGCATGCATACTCGGCCGTCGCTTGCTATGTGCCTGAAAGAAACATTTTTACGTGCGCGTGCGAATGATAGAAAAAAAAAAAAAATGTGATGCAGCACTTAGGTGTTAAAAACTGTCGCTCAGTGAGAGCAGGAATACTTTATTATTACTAAAAGCCTTGGAAGACTTCATCTTGATATACGCGGTAGCCGATTTCTCGCGACAGCGCTCAGGCGTCCTCTTTGCGCTCATAATAACGGCGCTAATCGTCGCTGCGTGCGGACGCTCTGACGCACGCGGTAAAGCACATGCAGGATGGAGAAAACACACATGCAATAGCCACCAAGCAATGTTGTAAATCGTAACAGGACAATAGAGTCGGCTCAATCTGGCTTGCATTGGCAGCGTGGTAAGGGCGAGGAACGTGGACGTCGCCACCTTTTGGCATTCTTCCATCGAGATGACTGTACATTTCTAGAAACCTATAACGACTGTAAATATTGTATTCGCATGCATCGGTACACCGTTACCGTTTCGCGATAAAGTTCGGCTATGAACAAAACGAAAAAAAAAACACATACACACATATTACGAACCGGGGTAGTGAATTGAATTTGAGCTAAATTGAATTGAATTTATTTGGTTTATTCTGGTTACAGAAACCGAACCAAAGGCAAAACGCTAGAAGCCTGACAAAGGCCTTTGCTCCGTATGCAGTTCGGCACAGAGGGATCGCACTCGTGTAGAACCACTATTGCAAGCACAAATTACTTTGATTCAAACATACAATGTAAATGTTTATCTAAGAGATAGAACGCACTACCGAAAATTTTGTAAAAAAGCGCGTCTTATACACTGGGAAATATGTATCCATGATTTGGCTATTGGCGCAGGTCACTGCATAACATTTCAGCGAATACCAGCTGCGCTGGGAAATTCTGGCCGATAAATAGCAGATGAAGCGGCCCGTAAAGACGACCAACATCAGCGATACATTCTGTCTTTCTGCAGAAATTTGATACGTCCCAAATAGTTGCCTTTCCCTTCCTATGAACCAATCATCATCCCAAACAGTTGCCCCGCCGGGGTGGTGCAGTGGTAAGGCGCCCGACTACTGTGCCGGAGTTCCCGGGTTCGAACCCGACCACGGCGGCTGCGTTTCGATGGAGGAAACGAAGTAGCGTCCGTGTGCTGTGCGATGTCTGCGCACGTTAAAGATCCCCAGGTGGTCGAAATTACTCCGTAGCCCTCCACTACGGCTCCCCTTTCTCTCTTTCCACTTTCACTCCCAACTTCATCCCTTCCCTTACGGCGCGGTTCAGGTGTCCACATAGCAAGTGCGACAGATACTGCGCCTTTCCTTTCCTGTGAACCAAATATTATTATTAATTATTATTAAATAGTTAAAGGATTTGCTACCAAAACAAAATAGAAAGAATGAGCTCCAGACAACATCACTGCCACTTTCTTCACTCAAGTGGCGTGTTGAGTTGTCGGGTCGAAAACCGGCTACAGGGTTCATGTAAACGCTATCGGGCTGGGTCGAGAAGTCGAGGGGTCGAATCCAGAGCCGTAGGGGATATACGGCTGGAGTCTATTCCATCGCGACGGCTGGGTGTATTTTTCGTGTTATCGCTCCTCACTCTCACCCTCTGCTTTTCATTTTTACATTTTTCTGTGCGCCATAATAAAATTGGTTGTTAGCCTCGCATCGTGTTCTCTTTCTTGTGGTGCTTTTCTATTCGGCTGCAGTTTCACTTCCTCCATGAACGAATAGCTCAAATCCAGGCCGTTTTTGTTAAGGCATTGCTACTGTGGTCAAGGCAGAAAGCTGGGCTAGTTGGTGAGTAATAATTAATAAAAAGACTAGCGCATATAACACAGACATAGGAGAAGACGGGACGAGCGCTACTTTGGTGGCCGTTCCTACGGCACCTTAAGCAGCATTTAGGTGTGATCAAGGCCTCCTATTCACAGGCGCTCGACTACTTGGCCCAAACATCGAGCCATTTATGGACGTTAGTTTCCTGTCAGTGGCTACTATTTATGCATATTTACCGGGAGGTTGCGCATTTTGCTGGCGATGTTGCCGGTATTCGGACCTCACTCCGAACATGCCAGCTCAAGTGAACGTAGCGATTATAATTTCAGGCTGCCACCTTGCTACGGGCCTTGAGCCCCAATATGCCGCTAGTCGGGCGATTAATTCGGGACAGCCAGGCTGCCCATTGAAGACGACCGACATTCTCCTCCCAAAGACTAGTTTTCTATATTTGCACGCCACCGACCATGTGTTAACAAGACCCATTAGCTGACCTTTGCTTTCGGGTGCAGATATCTGCGTCGTGCCTTCCCCGCTGGAAGAATGACACAGTCTCCATGAACCGCCGCCTGTCGCTGTAGTCAGCGGATCGCTCATAACGACAAGTCTGCTGCACTGGCTTGAGTGTACGTTTCGATTATAGTAACAATTAACATACCAACCACAGAAGCCTAATTTCTGTGGCACGATAAAGCTTGTAAGTGACACGATTCGCCCGACAAGTCACTTACTGCATTCAGCCGCTACGTCTTGTACAGGCGCACAGTTCCTAACGACATATGACTTAGTTTATTCACAAATATCTAATGAACGGTAATTAATTAACACCTAATATTTATTAATCCAGTACAGTTGAAAACGGCATAAGCTATCCAATGACACATTTGGGGCTGCTATACTCAACGTTGGTATGCTTCAAAGTAACTGCGGACACATTCTGTACAGACATGCCGTAGACGCGTCATCGAAAATCGCAGCCGCGAACATCGGTTGCTCTCGCAGAGACCCGCAGAAGCAAGCCTCCCGGATGCACTTTCATCCGCTCTTATTATTATTATTGATAACGAAAACCGACCTTAACAAACGAAACACTATAGGGTATCGCAAAGAGAAAATTGAAAAGCGCGCTACGGAGGGTCATGAAAGGCACGATGGTACTGCCGCTCAGCGGCACTTACAGCACCATTGTGGACTTTAGTCACTTTTGTCCTCTACAGGTGGCGCCACATCAATTAACAAAACGATGAGCCTGCGTTTTGCTGTTTGTGTTTTTATACTTCGTGCTTGATTCCTCTCTCCCGTTTACAATGGACGGATGATCCCGCGCTGTGCCTGCTCCATCTCCCGCAGAGCGGTCGCCGGTGAGCGCGCCGACTGCATCATCTGCTCTTAACCGTGCGAGATTTGCGAGATTTTCGAGCAACGCTTTCTCTGAGCAGGGAGCTCGTGCGAACCTGCAGATTCGTCGACGAGTATGGAGCAGTGGCCACAGGGCAAGGTGCAAGGTCTGCCGCAGTAAGAGCCGCTGCTCGGCGTGAACGACTGCTGTTGCTGCTGCGGACGTTCACATTTCCTCCGACCGCCGATTGGCCTGCACGCTTTGGCGGGATCACGTTTGAAATCTCCACCACGATCAGCGGCGCCGCTCCAGACCGGATAGCGGTGGTGCCCCTGTGGGAAAAAAGAGCGGGCCCTGTGTTTTACGCGTACTCGTCGTTGTGTTCGCCGCCGGGATACCGTGGACAAGGCGCCGCCTCGGCCGGATTACGTGTGTGAGTTTTGGATTTGCGACCACAGGGCAGCACGGCGTCGACGACCCAGCGGTGAGTGCTGTGTTGTTGCCGGTCTAGGCCTATTGTTAGCTCGGGGAAAAATGCACGGCGCGCATCTCACACTCGCGCGGGATCGTTGTGCCGGGCCGCGGCGTGCCGTTTTGCACGGCCGCTAAAACCGACGGCTTGTTTTTGTTGTGCTGTCGTTGCCGGTCGTGCCTTTTTCCCTCTCAGTACCGCACCGGCCGACGACGCTCTCCTCTTCCCGCGTCGGTGTTGCGTCCCGCGACGACGGCTTGCCGAAACAGGTCCGTGCGTTTCGTTCCTGTTCGGTCGTGAGCGAGCACTGTTTACACGTACAGCGCCACGTTTGCCGGCGCACTGCGCTCGATCACGGCCTACTAATCGCCCCGGTTTGGCACGTGTGCGTGCTCATCTCTGGAACGAGATGATACGAACTCTGCCTACGCGATCCAAGCGAGTGCACGCACGCCGCGCAGTAGCGCGGGGTCGAGATGAGCCGCTCTGGCCAATTTTCTCGCCTCATTCTCCGGCGGGATGCGATGGGCTTGCCTGCTTCTTCCTCGTGTGCGCCCAGTGGTTTAATTCGGTACTCAGGGAAGCGTGACAATGACATGTGGCGTGCGGGAATGGAAGTGCCGTAATTACGGCTTTTTTACGTTGTTTTTTTTTTTTTTCTTTCCTAGCAAGCGCATTTTTCTGCCAGCCGCGGCGGTTGCATCGTGGTTTCGCCTCGAGCATTGCCCTGTTCTCCGTCGACGAGCTTCTTGGCGCTGCTTTTAATTCGCTCGTTTATCATTTTTCTCGCGCGTGCACTTGAACGTTTTGCTCAGGCCGGTATTTCAATCACAATGGCGCAACCTGAACCTATGTTTGATTTAAATGAAGCCACGCAGAAACACATGAATCATTCACTTGAATAGATAAGCGACAATTGCTTTCGTAGACTTGCTATTCACCGCAACTGCTTCATTTTCCTTGTCCTCCAGACTCAATGGTTAGAGGACAAGCTTTTCATTGTGCGAACTGTGTTTGTCTCTTTATTCTGATTTTGACATTTTCAGATGTCCATTGCTAGCTTTATTTCAGCCCAAGCGAAGCACTTGTGGCTATCATATGTTTGGTCCTTCCTATCCGTGAAAGTCTTCACGACCTTCCTGCTCACTTTGCATAATAGCCGATTCAGTGTTATCATCGAACATCATCTTTAAATACGAAGTGCTGTTTCTCTTGCCAACCTTTATGAAACATGATTGAAAGAATATTTGTATGCTACAACAGAGACATAGATCTAAGCAACAAGACATACACAGACTTGCCACTAAAAACCAACGAACCACACGAACAAAAGTATGGACGCAAACTGGAAGGAAGTCAATGACACATTACATTTTACTTGTTCTCCAAATATGAGAATTTAGTCTGCAAGTCATACAGAATGCTGGCTGATGGAATTCTTTCAGTGATTCTTTCAGTAATGAGCCAGTACCAACTTGTTCAAATTGCTGCTTCACTGCCTTCAGAAACAGTCTAAAACACGATCGTCAAGTTATTGTAGAGAAATGTGCATGAATATATGTAAAGATGTCATTTATGAATTAATTCACATGACTGATAGGCCAAACATCAACTCTGAAAATTGAGGCCGGTAGGAAATTAGCAGCTGGCTGATCTGAAAGTGTCTTACTTCCAGAATGTGGTCAAATACAATTTACTTTCTCTATACCACATACTCAAAAACTTGATACATTTCTGCTTCCAAAAAAAAATATGGCTACATCACAGCAAAGCATGAAATCCTTGATCAGCTCTGTTGTGACATCAATCTAACAGAAGTCAGCTTCAGTTCACAATCATTGTGCATGTCCCTTAATCAAGAGGTTGCTCAAATCCTTGTATTCACTGCAGGTCTATAATCCACGAAATGAACAAGATATGAGGAAAACATCTGAGCACTATACCGTACAGCAAATTACAGGACATTGATGCCTAGGGTTTTTCGGTGCAGTTTCTTATCTGTGGCTCTGGGCTAGTAATCTATAATTTAACCATGGGTGCTCTGCCCTTTATTTTAAAAGGGTGATCATCAGGTCCTTTTCATTATAGATGTCACAAGTGAGCATAGAGTGGTGGACAAAAATTTCTGTGGAATTCTTTTCAGCAGCAAATTCATATGTTGATCCAACAAAAACATATATAGACATGCTTAAAAAGAGGCACACAACGAACTTCTACAAAAGCAGTTGGACATAGTAGTCTACAGTGTGCCTTTAATGTTGTGGTCTGTATACTCCCTGAATGAAAGCAGAAAAGTTGCTCACTCACCAAGTTTGCAGCAGTTTCAGCGAGAGTTCTTCATATTCACAGGAGAGGAAACACATATTTGCATTGCTGTGAACAGTGTGCTTTGATCATAGTCATTCAGTTCTAGCACTGAAGGTGACTTACGGAAATTGACCTTCTGTCGCTCTGAGGCCTGTTCTCAGGTAGAATTTTGCAAAGCCCTGCCTCCTGGCAAAGGTGTTACAGTCTATTTCAAGGGAATGTTATTGGTGTAATAATATGTTTCGTAACACTGGCTTTGTACCATTGAAAATCCTTTTCTAACAAAGGGTTTACACGAGTGCTTGAAATCAAATGCACTGATTTTCAAAAAGCTTTTTTTAAGGACCTTGCAACTCCTTAAATTTGGAACCAGTATTTGAATTCCTTGAAAAATTAATATAGGTCTGGTTTGTCTATAGAAAGCAAGTCTACATGAAACTAAGACAAGGAAGAGGATGGGGAAAACTTGAAGGGACGACACTGAACCTGTCTGGATCACACTCACTAGTGGGCCGCTTTCTTTTTCTCTAATGGTCTGTGAATCTTGCAAGATGCACTTCATGCTCTTCTCATTTAATCTTTTTTCCCGATTCTGATTTCTTGTGTTCCTATAGGCTGTCTTCCTCTTGTATGAACAAACAGCTGCAAATGAATCGGTCTCAAAATGGAACTCATCATGAGTGCATTGCTCCCTTGAAAATATTTAGGGAGACAGGGGTGCTTCTTTTCCTGCTCCTCTTGCTGTCCTCAAATGTTACTTGTGAATGCCGCTATCATATATCATCACCAGTGATGCTGGCTTTGTTTGAAGTCAGTGGGTGGAGTCGACATCGCACCATTGTTCATTTGTGCTTTCGGTGCATGGTACAAACAAGAATGCCATGTTAGGTGGATAATAAAGGTTTTAGCATACTCAGTTCGAACATGGGGATTATAGGAGGAAGGTGAAAGTCGACTTGAATGTTCCATGTAGACTAAGATCCATGCTGTGCTAGAAGACTACCGAAGTGGTGGGAGTGGTTGAATCAGCTCTGAAAAGTGAACTGAAAAGCAGAGTATATTTTCAGCTCAGTGGCATGCATAATCAGCTGTGCTTTTGAAGGTGTCATGCATAGTGATGAAGAATTGCTCAAAATGTCTGTACGCAATCTGTAGAACGCAGTAGAAAGCCAGAACGCATTAGAAAAGGAAGGAATTGATGCTGTAGCCTAAGAACTTCTCCAATGCCAGGACAAAACTGTGAAAAAGTGTACACATTTTTGCTGCAGTGAGCATTTAGTAGTTTTGAGGATGCTAAATTGAGGCAAGGCTGCATACTGTCGCCCTGCCTATTTAACCTATATGCAGAGTGCATCATGAGGAAGGCTGGTCTGGACGAGTCTTCAGCTGGAGTGAAGATCGCTGGAAAACGTATCAACAACCTTAGATATGCGGATGATACCACTTTAATGGCAGAAAGTGAAGTGGAACTCAAGAGACTTCTGATGCGCGTACAAGAAGAGAGTGAGAAGTTTGGGCTTAAACTGAACATTAAAAAGACGAAGATCATGGCGTCTTGCCCTATCAAGTCCTGGAGCATCAATGGACAAGAAGTGGAAGCTGTGACAGATTTTCTGTTCTTGGGCGCCAAGATTACCTCAGAAGGAGACTGCAGCCATGAAATTAGGAGACGCCTGCTTCTGGGAAAGAGAGCAATGGTTAGCCTTGACCGCCTAGTAAAGAGCAGAGACATTAGTCTGCCAACCAAGATCCGTATAACCCGTGCTATGGTCTTTCCAGTTGTGATGTATGGATGCGAGAGTTGGACTGTGAAAAAGGCTGACCGCCGAAGAATTGACACGTTTGAATTGTGGTGCTGGCGAAGACTCTTAAGAGTTCCTTGGACTGCCAGAAGATCAAATCAGTCGATATTGTCGACCATAAACCCTGACTGCTCATTGGAGGGTCAAATTCTAAAGTTAAAGCTCAGCTACTTTGGTCATCTGATGAGAAGAGAGGAGTCGCTGGAGAAAGATTTGATGTTGGGAAAGGTTGAGGGTCGCCGGAGAAGGGGTAGGCAGCGAATGCGATGGTTAGATGGCATTCTCGAGGCATTGCAGATGAAGCTATGTGATGTTAAGAAGATAGTGAGAGACCGGAAAGCGTGGCGTGACATGGTCCATAGGGTCACGAAGAGTCGGACACGACTGAACGCCTGAACTGAACTGAAAATTAGGAAAGGTGCAACTGTTCTCATCAAGGCTAACGGTTCTCGCCAAAAGGCGTGTGAAACAAAAACACATACTGCGGCCATGAAGGTAGAAACCTAAATTAAGCGAGAGTCAGAAGGTCTCGTATCTTTATAAAGTGTTCTTGCCTTCCTTCATTACTGTCCTTAGTATCCTTGAAATCCTGGAATTGTTTTTAAATTTCAAACCGAATATTCTCTACGTATCATGGCATGTTAAAAACGTTACTGAACCCTGATGCAAAATATTCAGGTGTAGCTCCATACTTTTTTTAATTTGCAACTTAGTTCAGCCTTTTGAGGGACGTATGCATACCAGAACATTTTAAAATTAAATGCATTATGGTTTTCACATATTATTAAAAGTAAAGAGGTGCCTTATGTATGTGGAAATTAGAATGCATCAAACTAACTGTCTGCAGGTGCAGTAATAGTAATAGGACTTGTTGCCCATTAATTTGATGCAGTTGGACCTTAGACTTGTACACAGTCTTATACTTCAGAATTCAGTTCTTTCGAAGCTGCGAGGGCAGCATGAGCTCAGTTAGAATATAAGTCCTTTGTTCGCAGACACAGTGCAAGGGAAATACGACTGCACACAGCTGCATCGTGGAAAAAAGGAAACTTTCCGCATTTGTTAAAGAGTGCTTGTGATGTGAATGTGTCTATTAGCATCATTTGAATAATGCCGGTTCACCTAAACTACTCTGTTTTCTTTTTGTCTAATGCGCCTAAAGCAACCTCACTTGGTTTCGTTAATTTTTTTGTTGTATGCTGTCAGACTGGGGAATATAATTGGGTCAGTTTTTGTTCTTTTTGTGTTGAAGGCTATGGTTGCAAGTTTTAATTTCAAAATTTTTGCAACATCAGATGGTGTCCCCATATTAACTGCAAAAGAACTAACTTCGTTTCACTGTTCGTGTACACCTTACTGGTGTTGATTACTTGATCTTTGTTCATACACCATATTTATGAAGGATTCATGTGCACTGCGCATTTTAGCAGAGAGCTGACAATCCATATACAAGTTTGTTGAAAAGATTTCCGATAAGTATTTGAGAGCATCATTGCATGTGAGCAGACATTCATAGGAAGCAAGGAAGTATAGTGAGAAGTATATTTTCTCAAATGTATAGGAACGGAACCAAGTTTTAAAGTGCTTGGAATATTATGTCTCCATACATTAAACAAGCATAGGAGGTTTGTAGAAAGTTGTGTGGAAAAAGTCCTACATGCATTTTCTTTTTTTTTTTGCAAAAGTCAGTAACCTGTCTCCTGTCAAATACCACTAATTTGTGAAACAAGAAATGGCGGTTTCAAACTTTCTTTGCTTTATGTAGTGGTGGGTTTTGTTCATGCATAATTAAAAAAAGGAAGAGAGCTGGTGGGTGCTGTCCACGAACACTGCCATGTATTCCTCAGGAGAACAAGAGGAAAAAGATGGCCACGCAGATGAAAGAGCACCGAACAAGGGTTGAGGGAGAGCCTCAGTTTGAAAGCCGAGCCAACGTTTCCACAAGGGCATTTTTCTTCGTCTGGGCAGCGCTATCGTCACTGTTTTACTTCTGAAGAAGAAAAGCCAGGGAGAGAGAGGGAAGGAGGGAGAAAGAAGCAGGACACGGAGTGAAAGAATATTTCTTTGGGTAGGAATATCTAAGCCTTGAACCGGTGATCCGGTGACCTGAAAAAGAAAACAAAGTGGCAGCAGCAGTAAAAACTACAATGCGAGGTAGGTGATGGATGGGTCAGCACCTGACAAGTGTTTCTTGAAAGGGACAGGCATTCCAAAAGGGCTTGATACAAACAATGCAGCCGCTGGGGAATAGTTATCAAGAGCTTTCCAGAAATAGCAGGGAAGGAGAAAACAGTACAACGATAATAACAGAGTGAACCTTGCCTTCATAAACAAGACGTCGGAGAGATGGGGGCAATCAATGGACGTAAGGCTAAGTGGTCATCGGGCAGACAGGCGACAATCTCCCGAAAGCAGTTTCCCAGCATTTCAATCAGATTGGCAATACGTTTGATCAAATTAAAATTTTTAAAATTCTCCAGTCAGGCTTTAACCTTCAAGGAACATAAAATGCCCTTAAATACATTCCCTCTGCGCCATAAATAGTTGGAAAAACAATACCATAAACCAGCAATTGTACAGTTTATTGAAATCACGTGTATATACCCCCCCCCCCCCTTTCTCTGTAACAGCGTAAGATCCGCGTGTTTTTCCAAGCGTGTTTCCTTTCCTTCTTATCACTTCTTACTTTGCTTTCCCCTTGAATCCTTTTCTTTTTTCTAGTAATGTCACGCTTGTCAGGTGTGGTTTCCCCCTGATTTGTTATTATTCTTTTTTTTTTCTTTTGTCCTCTCATCCTTCCGGAGAGCTCTTGATAACTGTTCCCCTGCAGCTGTATTGCTTATATTATTGCTTATATAAGGCCCTTTTGGAATGCCTGTCCCCTTTCAAGAAACACGCGTCAGCATCGAAGCTGCTGTAGGAAAATCAAGCTCTCATCATCTATCTCGCATTGTAGTTTTAGCCGCTGCCGCTTTTTATTTTCTTTTTCAGGCCATACGATCACCGGTTTCAGGCTTAGAAATTCATATCCGAGGAAGCATTCTTTCACTCCTTGCCCTGCTTCCTTCTACGGTCTCCCCCTCCTCCCTTCCTGGCTTTTCTTCTTCGGAAGCAAAGACGTAGGTTAGGGTAGGAAAGAGGCAGGTAAAACAAATATAGAATGGATAGAAATAAAGTACACTTGAGGGGGATTTTATTTACAACTCTGTACAATCATCACATCATGGAGGAAGGAAATAACTTAAGAGAGACCTTTGCAATTCCTAATGCATTGGAGAAAGTGTGGCGGAAGTGACGTCAAAATTTAGGGTTAGCCAAGTCGGGCTGTTCCTATGAAAACTCGGGCCACTAGCAACAGCGTTGCTAAGGGCCCCAGGTACGTGAGCGTCACGGAGAAAGAAAGTGCGGAGGTTAAAGGAGCAGGAGAAACGTTGCAGCGTCCGGTCGTGGCGCGGCACGCCGGCTTCAAAAAAATGACGTCAGGGCCTCTCCTAAGTCCTTCCTTTCCTCCATACATCACATACACACCACGGTCAGACCAACGGTACACCACGGCCAGACCAACGGGATAAAATGAAAATAACTGCCCTCATGCATTTTTTTTTCTTTTTTTTTCACAGTTTCTAGGGCTCTGGACTGTTCGCGGTGTATGGTTAGGTGTAGAACTTTCGTGGCTGTAGATGCCGATATGACTGCTCTGGTGGAATGTAGGCTGTGTTACCAAGCTTCGCATTTTCTGCAGGGAGTGCGATAGTGACAGGTTGTTGCGAGTAGCAACAACATTTGTTGGCATTCATAGGCAGCTGGAGGAAGGGATACTTTGCTTTGCTCTTCTTTTTTCAACTTTTTTCCCTGCCGCAGTTGTGCAGTGGTTAGGGCGCTCGACTTCTGTGCCCAGGCGGCCGCTTTTCGATGGAGGCGAAAAGCAAGGTGCCCGTGTGCTGTGCGATGTCAGTGCACGTTAGAGATCCCCAGGTGGTCGAAATTTCCGAATCCCTCCACTACAACATCTCTCATAACCTGAGACGCTTTGGGACGTTAAACCCCGACAAACAGATACCATCTTTTTATCTTTTAAGAGCACCTGGTGCAGAACATTTGCCTTCTTGGGAAAGCCACATTTGGTTGGCACAACTTTTTTCTTTACAGAAAAATCTGGAATCCAGTGCTGCAGTTACATTTTTCATAACATTCATAATTGAATATACACAGCAACTGAACTGTCTTCGGCTTTGAGCACAGTATCAACATATTCCCCGTAGCTGTGTACCACGACAAAGTTTCATTACTAAGTGACAGTAAGTAATTGGTAACAAGTAGTTTCCAAGGCGCCTTACGTGTAGAAATAGTTGTCAGACTGCAACTATCATCCCGAATGTTGACACATCATGTGACAGTGGTGCATTGATGTTAAAAAGGAAAAGGACCACTGCTCTGGAGAACGGTTTTTGTTCTAATGTGCAGCGGGGTTAGCCCTGTAAGCTGCACTTAGGTGAAAGCATAATCGCGAAGTTTTTACACGTTTTTCCGCGTTCTGTCGCTTGGGGCATGCGGCCTTATCGTTTTGCCACTCGAGACGCGACCCGGTCGAGCGATATGAGCACTTGGTACCTCGCTATACTTGTTACGATGTGCGAAGTGGTTGTCTTTGTCTAAACTTTGCCTCGTTTAATCTTTTTTTTTTTTTTTTGGTTCTCTCAAAGGCTGTGTAGTGCGAGGCTGTATGTCTGGATTTTTTTTTCATTGGAAGTCATTAACTGGCTGTGTTGGTGAGGCCGAAAAGTAGAGGCAAAAAGTGAAGCCACAACTGTGCATGAAAACTTTAGTCCGGTGTAGCACTACTGTGCATGCATGGTATGAGTTTCCCTTACGGCGCGGTTCAGGTGTCTTCAGAGTGTGTGTGACAGAGACTGCGCCTTTCCTTTCCCGCAACCAATTCTAAAAATCTTGTAAAAGCTATAGTTGACCATGTAAGAAAATAAATAATAATAATTAGTGATGATGGTAATTACTGACAATGCCAATAAAATAATAATAATGATAGTGGTAAATAAAAATACAATAACAAAAATAAAAATTACGAAAAGTGAAATAACAGAGAAAAGAAACACACATTAAAAAGTAAGAAAGTAAAAATTTCAAAAACTTCGCGGCAGCATTACTGTTTTCGCGTTCTCCCAATGCAGTGAAATCTAAGTTTTTTGGACAGCATATACCGAAACGGAGGGCGTGAAACGCGCAGACGTTCAGCTCAAAAACAGTGTCCGCTGTTGACTTTTAGGAATGCGTGCGGCGCGGCCTACGGTGTCCAGTTGGAATCCAGCGCTCTTGTTCGAGCCATCTGTGTTGCTGCATGCACTTTCTTTCGCTTCGTCACTTTTAAAAACGACGGCCGCGCACTTGGCGGTGATTGCTACTTTAGGGCTCTAAAAGCGGAACATGTGCCGGTGCCATGCCGACAAAATCATTGATTGGTTGAGAGGGGGCGTGACGTCAGAGCCCATACATTTCGCCATAAAGATTGCTCGAATCGCACTTGTGTGCCTTGGGCCGCGAGCCGGACACGCCACCTCGACGCCACCAAGACAGTGCTGCTGTCTAATGCTCTTAACGTAAAGTGTACCCTCTATTTTTTTTTCTTACACCAAGGAAAGAACCACAATACGAACGACTTAACTTCCTTTCAAAAAGTAGTAGGACGTCGTCCTGGACCGCTAGTCACGGCCATTTCCTCTTGTTTCCATTTCTACCCCACTGTTTCCCCGCCGCGGTAACGCAGATGCCTGACTATACTGTGCCGGGGTACCCCACAGTATAGTCAGGCGGGTATCAGACCGCCGGCGGCTGCCGAAACGACAAGGCGTGTGGTGCGATGCCAACTAGTGCACGTTAGAGATCCCCAGGTGGTCGAAATCCCTTTGTAGCCCTCCACTACGGCTCCTCTTTCTCTCTTTCCACTTTCACTCCCACCTTCCTTCCTTCCCTTATGGCGCGATTCAGGATTTGCCTATGAACCGTGTGGTGGGTCTCACTCATCTAAATCACGGAGTACTACCGCAGGCGCACAAATAATATTGTCACCACCGCAACCAACACTGGCCAAAACTATAGCTACTGCTTGGCGTCAACGCATGCATATCAAACGTCTACAACAAACATTTATTTTTCCCAATCCGCTATCTAGACATGCGCCAGAGTATACCAACAATTCCCACCCACTGCACCACTACGTTCGGACCTGCCAGTCCAGAGCGGGTCCGACTGACGAGGAGAGGCTGATGAAACGTGCCGGTCGGATAGCGGTGGCCAACGGGGCCATCGACTCAGGATTCTGACCAAATGTAGACAATGCCTTAGAGGGGTCCACCTGATACAATTTTTACCACCACCACCTTTCAGCATCTATAGGGTAGGACCAGCGATTTGGAAGCCCAGATGTGCATAACAAATCACGCGATGTGGCCGAGAGTTAAACCCCATTATAGGCTCGATGATCTCTTGGCAAAGGGTGTACTTAGAGTTGCTTTGCCTATATCTAGAGACAGCTGAAAGGGGGAACGGTGTGGACGTAATCTAGTGATTACTTCCGAAGCATGAAGGACAAGCTCACTTCGTCGTCTTTTCTAAATAGTTTTTCTGTGGTTTTTTTTTTTTTTTTTTTTTTTTTACGCAAACTGATTGCTCCCTTTCATATTGGGCCTAAATATAGCTCGAATGGATGCCATCCCATGCAGCATGGGATGGCATCCATTCGAGCTAATAATGCTGCATGGGATGGCATCCATTCGAGCTTATAATGCTGCATGGCATGCAGCATTATTACAGCCGTCGTCGTTTCCTTTAAATATTAGAGGCTCCCTTTCGTGGTAAGCCTTTTATCACATATTTATTCTCCTTCTCACAATAAAGTCCTCCCGTTCATGAATGGCCCATTCACTCGCGCAGCCTCCGCTTTCGCTGCTAGCGTCCTCCCGGAAAGAGGCGAGTGAATGCACTTCCGGTGAAGCAGTGACATGACTTACGCGTGGCATCGATGGTTGGTGATGTCGTTTGTGCCGCGACACCGCGGGATGGATGAGGCGAGTCAGAAAAAGGCGTAGGCCTGATAGTCGAGCCGACTGCATGGTTAGCTTATAGTAAGCAAGGTATAACGAGTCGCCTGTGAGGCTGTGATGGATCGACGTCTGCTTCCGCCGGTGCCTATATAACGACGTGCTCAGGAAGCACGCGCAGTTGGTCGCTGTCCGCGAAGCGCCGACGGGATGACGATGATAGGCCTACTTCTGTCGGTTCTGTCGGTGACAGGAACGCCCGCGGAAGTACGCCTCGTTTGAACGTTAATTGGGTCAGGGAGCTGAACCTCGGATCTAGCGTTATTCCGAGCTAGGGCACCCCGGTAGTCCGAATTAGTTTTTCGAAAAACCGCCACGACTCCCTCTTTTACGAAACATCGCTTATATCGAAGCAGCTCTTTGGAGGCATCTTGTCCCACTGTGGATATCCCACACTCTTAAAAAAAAGGTTGGTGAATTCACCAAGTTACTACTAACCTTTTACTTGTCCCATAGATCACTACCTTCTTAGTAATTCGAGGTAGTAAAAATACAGCTAGTGAAATTTACTACCCCAGGAAGTTAGTGAACAGTACTAGCGCCAGTTAGTAGTAGGTTATTGAACACCAACACCTTCGTGCATTATAGTTTGCCATTGATGGGTAGTGGAATATACTACCTTCTAGGTAGTACGCACTACTACCGCACCTAGAGATTCGTACTACATAGGACGTAGTGCTTATTACAACATATACCTAGTTCTTATTATGGGTTACCATTGAAAAGGTAGTATAATGTGCAACCTTTTCTTTAGTATAAAATACTACCTGGCCTAGAGGTTCTCACTACATAGGTACTAGTGCTTACTGCGGCAGAAACCTGGTATCAGTTGCTACCTGTATGGAGCCAATATATGCATCGATAGGTAAATTATTTCTGAACATATTGAATACCTTAATAAAGATTTGGTAAATAAAAATAATTGTATTATTCGTAATATGTGGTCAATTGTGATCGGCTTCAAGTTCGGTGCAACATTGAGCTGATCTACAAACAAGATGCTAACTAATTTTACCTTGTTCGCACCAATCTTCAAGCAATGATGACGACAAAATTTCCGGACAACAAATACTCACTTTATTCGTATTTAAAGACAGTGTGGCTATGCCCTTTTTAATGGCAGAAATCGCCCTGAGAGCTAATGGGCATAGTGGCGATGAGCTTCTTAGGCTGCATAAATGCTCTAGCACTGCGCAAACGTTTTCGTTGCGCGTTGAATGCCTAACATTAAATATCCGGTAGCTCTCAATGGCATGCCTGAGTCCCACGATGACGTCCAACATTCGACCTTGATATCTTCAAACCCAGCATATATTGCGTCAGCGTCATCAGGGTTCATCCGTACGCGCTCCAATGCTGGGTAGATATCCTAAAATGGAACATTGAAAGTAATGAAATTAGAACTTCATAAATGAATTTATAACAAATTTATACTTACTGGCCTCACCCGGAAATGTGGCTTTCAATTCTTTCACAACCATGCAAAGGCAAAAGTTCCACCATTCAGTAGCAAAGTGATCTGCAAGTACTACAGAATTCACATATATTAAAATCACTTCTTCAATGACAATAAAAGGGAGCAATAAAGACTTAGAACTTATGAAATTGATTTTTTTTTCTTTCAAATAATGAAGTCCGCAGTTTATTGAACACGCCTAAATTCCACTGAAAATTATTACCTTTATTTCATATATTCCTGAGCTTTCAGATTTACAGGCTGTTTTGTTTTTGCTAAACACAAAACAACATTCATAGAATTATGATACCACACACAGATAAAAATTTTTGGGATGGGTATTTTATACAGTCATTTCCAGAAAAGAACAGATTTTCAGCGCTGACAAATACACACAC
>JAJIZL010019871.1:373945-388828 GCA_023969395.1 Amblyomma maculatum
GTGTGTGTGTGTGTGTGTGTGTGTGTGTGTGTGTGTGTGTTTACAGGATGTTGATGCTTGGACCATACGTAGAGAAAATGGAATAAATGTTGATTGCAGGCAACTACATGCGAGGTGGAAAGGTATTGATTTCTGGTCGTTGTGCATTTCTGTTGCACTGGTGGAAAGCACAACGTTAAGATGAACAAAACAACAGCAGTAGACGCAAAAACCTTGTGCTATGCAACGTGAATACAAATTATTTTCAATTTTCTTTAAAAATGCGTTGCTTCTAAAATGACGCCATCCGCACTT
The DNA here is from genome assembly GCA_023969395.1 of Amblyomma maculatum. Classification (NCBI taxonomy): domain Eukaryota; kingdom Metazoa; phylum Arthropoda; class Arachnida; order Ixodida; family Ixodidae; genus Amblyomma; species Amblyomma maculatum. Next base: position 374,240 of record JAJIZL010019871.1, read on the forward strand.
GAGCGTTTTCCGTGACTGACTGCAGGTCGTTGCCACAAAGCATCCCGGTTCACTATACTGCAGGCTTTTGCTGAAAGAGCTAAGTGTTGCTCTGACTTGTTTCGACACCGCATTACGCTGTCAGGAGCTCGCATGGGGCAAGAAAACTCAAATTCTGTAATGTTTTTTCTTTAGCTTGAAGAGTGCACAAAAACTAGATTTAAAAAAAAATAAAACGAACGCCATTAAATGATTTAAAGTAATGTATCTCGTTAATTCCGGAATAAGTTTTAATGTATGACTGGCAAGAACAGCCAAAGCATGAATTTCTGAAAATATTGGTAAAGTTACGCTAGCAAGATACTATGGTAAAGTTGCCCAGGGATTCTAGCACTTAACTCGTCAAAACTACTAACAGAAACTCACTTGTTAGTAATGGGAGCCGTTACTACCTCAAAAAGTTGCGAGTTAGTTCAAGGTTAGTAAAAAGGTAGTAAAACCTATTCGAAGTTAGTAACTGCTGCATTTACTAGCTTCTTACTAACCTTTTTTCTAAGAGTGCATTCTCGGGCGCACTCGTTCGTAGCTACACGCAAGTGCTTGCGCGCCGTTGAACGCAGCATCTTTCTTTTTTCTTTTTCCTCGCAGCTCTACTTACCACACTACGCTTCTCACGACGTCGCAGCGTAACTTCCTCGGCCCCTTCCTGGTCGACCTGGTCGTGAGGGGGCACTGTCTCCATCGCCCGCGGCGATCAGCTGCCGTTGCAGCTCCCGATCAGACAGTGTGTCACGAGAGTTGAGGCGAAACCTAAGGGTCGGGTCTCGGCTCCCGTCCCTTAGGCCTGCGTGCTGGGGGCGGGGATTGGGGCCTGCTTATCTGGTGGAAAATTAAAGTTGTTATCACATCACATCTAAACTGCATCGCATCGTCTTCGCGTGCCGTCGAAACTCAGCTCTGCCATTCCGCACCACAGACCACGTGATCGCGGGTGTCGACGCCGGTGACTAGCATGCGGCGTCGGTGTGTGTTGCGTGGTCTGGTGAGGTCCGGGAGATGCGTTCGTCGGTAAACCTTCGAGGATGGCCCACCAGGGTTGTACTCGGGCGGTTCGCGAAAAGAAAAAAAAAAGACAAAAAATAACCGATGAAAGGCTTGCAAAGATAATAGCTATATTCCCGTCTTTTAAGTCCGCCAGATAAAACTGAAGTTGCGCAACGGTTTGTGACCCTATTCGCGGTCGTGCGCAGAGTTATTTACATTGCCTACCTGTAAAAAAAAAAAAAAAATACGTTCTCCGTTGCTTTGAACATGCGTTCAGATGTGAATTCTGTGGCATAACCCTGTGTATTAAAAAAAAAATTACATCGCTCTTTTTTTTTACCCAGGTGAGGAAATCACTTGTGCCACTGTCGAAGGAGACTTTGGGCGGCATTGTGAGGGCTTAATTGGTGCATGCTCGGTCAAATCTATAGACGCCGTGATTGTAGCGTGCAGTTGCACTGCGTCATCGACTTCACAGCCGGTGTAGGTGATCGCACAGCAGGTGCAATCGAAGACTGAACACGCCATACTTATCGTCGCCATCACGTCCTTGCTTTCGGGTCCTCCAACGCCGAAATTTGTGGGCTCGAGCGGTGTCGTCCGTTTTGTGTGTAGGATAAGAACCGGCGGGCCAAACAGCCGCTCGGGTGCACGCGCGATGAGCATGTTGCGGAGCTGGTTTTGGGGTGGTGCGCGTTAATAATAGTTAATGAATGCGGGCTCGTTTCGTGCGGGCTGTGCGCAATTGGGAACAGCTTCCGCGACTGCACCGGGAAGTGGAGGCAAACGGACCGCTGCGGATCCCGCGTGGTCTTTAGCACCGCGGCTGGTTTCGTGTATACCAATGCGACGATGGCTGGCGGCTGTATAGTTGGGCTGCTTGCTGCCGCGGACGTGTGCGATATATCTGGCAGCATCTCTGGCATCGAGTAGAGTTGCTGGGCGACCGGGAATAAGTACATCCTGGAACGACGAAGGTGGATTATCGGACCGGCGCTTTAAAGCGAAGTTTGAAAAACAGCGGCACACGGAAGGAAACGTCAGTGAACGCCTACTTGGCTGAAAAATGCACCTGCAGGACTACGCCGCTTCTAGCTGAGTCTATCGCACGTGAGTCATTTTTGGCTGTGGCTCGTTTGCATGCCCCATTTTACCATACATCCCCGGTAAAATCAGTTAAGTCGAAAAGCTGCTGCCGCTGGCCGATTACGTATCGCCACGCCGGTGGGGGCTATGTATAAGTTTCAAATACGTATGCACTGAACAAAAGCGGCGTGACGCTTTTGCCGAAACTGTTGGAGGGTTTGGTTAGCACTCGCATGGGAGCTGTTAGCTCCTAAATACGAAAAGCCTCAGTAATAACTCCTAGTGGCATGTTAGAACGTCTACTACCCGCACAAATTCGAATATCGTTTTTAGTTGCGCTGTTTGCATCCCTATCCCGAGCTTTGTTTGGACTGCGACTGACCTGCATGGTGAGGGTTCGGAAAGCCGCTATGGGTCGCCTATTGTCGCCAGCTGCGTCACGCATTGAGACTATACGATGCCAACTGCAAAGGACATTGAGTGAGATGGGCATGATGATACAGACAGTATACAGCGCCAAATTGTCTCGTGCCGGCGACGTAACCAGTCATCTGGGCCCGCCATTGGAAATGTATTTTCTTTGCATGCCAGAACTCGCAGACGGGCAGCTAATTGGTACACAGTGTTATAACAAAAGAAGTCACATGAATGCATCATAAGCGCAAAATGCAAAGCTAAAAGAAAACATGCCCCTGCAGCGGTGGTGCAGTGGTTAGGGCGCTCGGCTGCCGTGTCTAAGGATGCGGGAGCGAATCCCGGCCGCTTTTCGATGGAGGCGAAAAGCAAGGAGGCGCTCGTGTGCTGTGCGATGTGAAAGCACGTTAAAGAACCCCAGGTGGTCGAAATTTCCTCAGTCTTCCTTTACGAGGCCTCTCATATCCTTAGCCACTTCGAGGTTTTAAACCCTGTTAACGAAAACAAAGAAAATGTATAGTTGTCATTAGACTTGTTCGTCGGATGCGCATAACCCTGAATCGACTATTTCACGGCTATCCGTTTTCTTCTGATTAGGCGAGGGCAGTCTATAGAGTTGATGGCTGTAAGCTCTACGAAGTCGATGGAGCCTTCTTCGTCATCAGCCGGATGCATTCTTCTCTCTGCTTCTGGTCTAGTCTTCTGTCCGGCGCATCACATCATTGATAGGACCGTGGGGGCCTCGTCTCGTTTGCTCCCCGATCGTACCGGCGGCTCTCGCTCCGTCTCTGTCTGGAGCTTCCCTTTCCCTCTTACCGATGGCGACCGGCTGCCCTTTCACATCTCGAGACGCGCCAATTTTCGCGTCTGCCCCGTCACTTGAAGGGTTTTGTTGTCGCGTTGGGCAAGCGCTATTTTGCTGCTTCTGGCGCGGAGGCGCCTCGCATTGTCTCCCCCGTCGTCGTTGCGCGCCGGCGACGCGACCAATCAGCTGGGCCCACCAAGCGTGAAGGACGACGGCGGGCAGAGGTTCCGCGGTGATGCATCGATTGTCGCGGCAGGTTCCCATTTTTCTTTCCGCTTTCGATTTCTTTGCGCCGGTGAAAGTCGAGTGACGAGAACGCACAGGTAGTGCGCAAACTCGCAAACGAGCAGGAAAAGCGTTATGTAAGAGCGCGATCCTCGAAGCGGCGTTAAAGCTTTGTGCCTCATAGTCTTCGGTCCTGGCAAGGACGGCCGCGATCTTCGGTGTGATCTTGCGCTCTTACGAAACATCTCGGTAATGCAGGTGGTTATCCGTTGTTTGAGCAGCACGACTCATCGCTCGCGTAGTCTTCCGGGCTAATTAGTGGATCGCGGAGGGTTTTGTAGAAGAGGTCGCTCATTTTTGGGTGCGGGCCCAATAATCCTCAAGTTCAGAGCCTAGCGAAATCGTCTAACGACTTGCGCCTCCAAGGGGCTTATCAGTAGTGCAAAAACAGAAGAGTAGACAAAAAAGAAAACAAAAAAGAAGGCCGTTAGAACGGTCTGGAACCCAGGATTTCCTTTCTCGTTGGAATCGAGTATGGCACGTCGTAGCTATCACTGCAGCCGGTCACCTCGTAATTTGTCACGCTGCGCTTTGCATATAGTAGTCCTAATCAACTTAACAGGGAGCAAAATCATCAGCGGACAAGACGGCAGCACATTTTTAAGATGCATGTTCTCTGGGCGCCTAGACGCACGCACTGGCGTGCCAAAACTACTCCGGCTTATGTCGGCCCTTTCAGCTTGTTATTCATCACGTTATCATCATTAGCTAAACTGTTACCACTGCAGGCCGAATGCCTGTCCCATATTCCCCCAACTAAACCGGTCCTGTCCTAGAAGCGTCCACTTGGCCTCTGCAAACTTCTTGACCTGATCCGCCCACCTAATTATTTTCTACCGCCCCTGCTACTACGCTTTCCTTCCCCTGAAACCCAGTTTGTTACTCTAAGCGACCATCGGTTATTCTCTCTTCGCACTACATGTCCGGTGCATGCCCATTTTTGCTTCTTGATTTCCACTGGAATATCATTAACTCGGGTTGTTTCTCTGACCCACTCTGCACGCTTCCTATCTCTTAACGTTGCACCTACCGTTTTTCGTTCCATAGCCCTCTGCGTTGTACTCAACTTAAGTAGAACCCTTTTAGTTAGCCTCCTCGTTTCAGCCCCCTAAGTGAGCACCGGTAAGGTTACGACGTAGCTTATTTTAATTGAAGATATCTTCGAGAAGTTCTGACCACGCGTTTGATTGACATCACTTATAAAACCGCTGCGTCCATGCTGAAGGCAGGCTGCTGGAGTGCTGTATAGCTTGTTGATAAGGGCGCCTAAAATGGTAACGTTGAATGAATGTAGGCCTCACAGGCATGCGGAAGTGCTGTGTTGGATACTGCTAGCGTAAGTGACTTAATATTTGCAACAGATAAGGAAGCAACTGATATTAAAGAATTGGCCGGTGCAACCAGATGTTTTCATGTTTGTGAAGTATACAAAAACAACAACGACAACAACAACAAAAATAGTTGAGTATTTTGAGTCCTGCGCAGTGTCTATAGCGCTTATAGGAAATCTTTGTTTTGCCATTAAACAGGAATCCAGAGAAATAAAAACAAAAAGCTGAATTTTAAAATTTCTCGATTTGTCACCCGAATGTCAAGTAACAAAATATCGCCCGATTCTTATCCTCATCAGTGACGTCATGACTGGAGGTCCAGGTAATTTTCGTTTTCCGGCAGACGAGTCGCTGTACAGCTGCTCCTCGCGTATCATGTCTTGCACTCGGTCACACACACTATAATAGAGTGGATGCTCTCTAGATGTCAGTGTATTACAGACGCGCAATTGGATCGCTTAAGTTGAATGCCCTGTGAGCGTAACACTTGTCGCTACGGGTCCACCTGCGCGAAGAACAGCTCCTCGCAGGCTTCGTCATGTGACCAGGACGGATGGCTGTGGCCAGCGTCAAGTCGTTGCACGCAGGCGAGTAGTTGGCGCTCGCGGAGTTTTTAAGCATATCGGGGACGCGGTATCGTTGAAGGTAACTAGATTACCGGCTGCCTGCATCGCACGCGTCGTGGAATCTGCCAGACCAGGTGGGGCTCGCGCAGCTGACACCTAGGCATCCGGTAATCCTCTTATACTTCTACGTGATGGCGTCTCCAAAACTATGCAGTGTTCTAACTGAGCGGATACGCACTAGCGTTGCGCCGCATCAGCCGGGTGGTGCCTACTGCGCAGGCGCAACGACCATGTCGTGGGAACGACACGAGGCAAACTAGCGCAAACGCGAGAACCGCTATGTGCCGCGTTGTGATCATCGGGCGGTAATAAGTGAGGCGCGAACAATGATCCCGCTTGATAACACACTGGGCGACGTCCATGACCACTGGCGGCGTGAAGAAAGTATACGGGGAACGCGAGATCGTCGTGGGTCGAGAAGAGAACGAGCGGCGAGGGACAATCGACCGGCGCGGCGGCCAACGACGCCGCTCGGAGCCGGCGCGAGGTGGAGGAGCGTAGCGTCGCGCTCCCCCGATCCTTTGCGCGAGGAGGCGTGCCGGCGACCGTCTCCTTCCGCGCCCTGAAGGATTGCCCTGGCTCCAGCTGCGGCGCGCTTTGTGCGCGCGGGCGTTTACGAGCCGTCTAGCTGCTGATGGTCGCCTCTGTTACACACGCGAGAGGGCGATGATGCAGGCCCGATCGGCTAAGCCGCGGGCGGTGGGCGCGACTGCTCGCGACGAGGTGAGGCCGACAAGCTTCTTTCCCGGCGGCCGGCGTGTGCGCTGACAGTGTTCGATTTCCATACTCGAACCTGGTGGTGACGAGACCCTCGCAGGATGTTTGGGCGTCCGACCAGCAGCGCTCCTCGTCTTGGAAGCCACAGATGAGATAGCGAGTACAGTCACGCAACCGCCGGTTCATTACTCCGTAGCTCAGGTTGCGTGTAATCAGGGTTCGTTTTGGTCATCAGAATCCCCCTAATGGAACGGAATGCCAAATAGGCGTCGGGACTTTTGGAGCGTTTCGTGACAAACCAGTTTGATTTATTAGGCGCCTAAGCGAAGCATCTTCGCACTGAACGATTCACCCCCCCTCTCTCTCCCTCTCTCTTTCTCGCTCATGCCAACGTCTTGCATTCTGCGTTACGTTCACCTGCATATATGTATGCCTGTTAAGCACGCAGTACAAACCGTCGGCCCAATATTGCAGTATGTTGGCAATGTAATGGTCCTATGTGGGGCCAGACATTGCCAGCTCAGGACCAATATTGGGCCGACGAATTGTGCTGCGCAGTTGATTGCTGCGCGTTCTCTACCGTCGTCATTCCATGCGAGTTAGTTGGAATGATGTTGTGCCAGTTTGCTAAGTTCGCCGTTGTGCAGGTGGCCCGTACCGTGGCTCGAGGCCACACGCCTACCTGTATCTTGACAAATCGACCGTTTTTGCTTCTGCTCTTTTTTTTTTTTTTCATAAGTTTTAAGCGGCATGGGATTGAAGCACAGAGGCAGTTCGCGCGCTTGCCACAAACGGCGCATATTGTATACACTCGTGGAGGTGGATCTCACTTCGGCGATAAGCCGGGAAGCCTTGTTCCACATTGTTCTTGTTCCTCGCCATTCTTGTCCCACACCTATCTTGTCCTATACCATTCTTGACCCACGCCGTTGTTGCTTGACTCAACGAGCGCAGAGCCGTACGTGAGCAGTACGTGTTTCGTGCAGCGCGTCATTTGGGACCTCGCTTTTTCTGGCAAACCATCAAAGAGCTCTGCAGTGTTTTTGCCCCTATATTCAAGCAGAATACACTGTCTGCACTGTGTACCACGGTTAAGCTAAGCGCCTCGAAGCCTTCGGCCCTTTAAGGGACAAATAAATGAAATACTGTCGCCCGCCGCTGCTGCGTTAGCTATACCAAGGCCAGCGTGAGCGCATATAAGTATACAACACTGCAATCGTGAGCTTCCTACGTAGGTCATAGGGCTGCTTTAAGCTCTGCAGCTGTCTGAAACAAATGTAGTACTGCGACATATTTCCTTTCCTCATGACCGAGTATTCCGCATTCGAATGTCGTCGCTCTTCGCCGAATGTACGGTTGTGGACAAAAGTAATCGGAGCACGCTTTTTCCTTCTACCATTTTACAAGCGGCATAATCGAAGCTTGCAGACGTGGTATGTGAGAACTGGTAGTAGACGCCAGTGCCCTTTCACTTGTTTAAATATTGATTTCTTATTTCCAGCGGAGAAGGCGTGATCTTAATTTCACTTATGTGCGCACCTGTACGTTTCCTTCTCTTTCTTCTCAAGCTGGAACCGCGACCAGCCCGCTAAAGTACCCAGTGGTTTGTGCTGAGCTGCCCTTACTCGTAAACTGTAACGAGGTCAAGCCACGTCGCAGATAATATCGCATAGATCATTGATTCTTCGAACTACGATCGCGCGAACGCCATTCTGCTTTCGCACTGTTTTTAGAAATGTGATTATATCCACGAAGCAGTAGAACTCGTACTTTTTTCTATTCCCTGCTTTCCTCGCTAACGAGCCTCGTATTTATTGTTACCTGTGCTGTCAACAGCCCTATGCACTCACCATTGCAGCGCTGGCGGCCTCGAGTGTTGAATATATATTTATTTAGGCGGCCCCCTACGTCAGGGGTCTCGAACTCTCAGTGCTATGCGGGCCGAATTGAGAACATTTCGCCCTACGCGGGTAAGGAGCCGGGAAGTAACGAAGAAAAGAAACCACATAATTATTAAAACGATTAGAAAAAGAAAGAATAACAATAAAATAAAGCTGGACAAAAATGTATCATTCCCAGACCGCACTCTCCCATGCTAAACGCCGGACGGCCACCACTTCGGGATGACTCGGAGAGATGTGCTGAACGCACGCAACGTTTAATGGCTTGATCACTTAATTATCCTCGAAAAAAATTACACTTGAGAGTTGACAGAGCGGGCGTGTTCTACGGCGCCTCTGTATTGAAGGCAGCTGATACCCTTGCGAAGTACACGAATATTGAGGGGCCAATGCCCCTTTTCATTTTACAAAAAAAAAAGGAAAAAAGAATGTACAAATAAATAAACCGGGTACCGTCTTTGAACGAGGCGTTTTTAGCTTATTGCAGTTGGAAAACGAGTCGGGGGGTAAAGCTGACTCTTAAAAGGGGTGAAACTTTTGGAGCTGGTCCCGGGCCGCAACACACCGCTCCGGGGCCCTCGTGTTTGACTCCTCTGCGCGAGATGCGCGTGATATATAGATATAAGCTGTGTGCAGCTATCTATGGGAATTACTTCGAAGGTACCCTTTCATACGGCGTGGTTCGTGCCTTACGTGGCTTGTTCGTAACTTCGCTGTGCACTAGTACAGTGCCTAGAATATATATTCTAGGCACTATAGCACTAGGGAACTTCCTCCTCCTCCTCCTCCTCCACATCTGCCCGTCATTCCTTCTTGCGGTTCTGTTCCCTCTTCTCCCAGTCCTCCGCCTCCTTTCTTGTTACCTTTTTTCCTCGCTGTGGTTTTTTCTTTGAGGCTCACGAGGAACGAACAAGTTAATGAAATAGATAAAGCTTGCGTGATGGCCGCTGCTGGACCACGCGAGGCTGGTTGTAGTGGTTTGTCGCGTGCAGCTTTGCGCGTGCACGTTGCCGCGCAATGTGCTCTCGAGCGGGCCTTTGCTGCGCAAGGCTGGGTGAGCAAGCAGGCCGTGCTGAAAAAAACAAGTGTCGGCGGCGAGACAGATTTGCAAACGCGCGTCGTCTCCTCCTTCTGGGAAGACTGTAGGCTCCAGCGTTTCTGCACTTTTTTTTCGTTCTCGTTTTTTTTTTTCTTTTTTTTTTTTTTTTTTTTTTTTGCCGCCGCCTCGTGATAAACGAGGTTATTACCTACGCTTTAGGACTCTACGGCGTGCAAGGCACTGACACGTTTCCCAGGAGGGCCACATAGGCAAAGGTGCGCATAGTGAAAGCAGCTAGCAGAATTTGGAAAGCTAGACGCTATGTGCAGGCTTGGTAAAAAAAAAAAAGACAAAAAAAAAAAAGCGCGTAGATACCATACGGTGACCTAAACGCCGAGCGTTCTTAATTAAATGCGTACTGAAAAAAAAAAAAAAAACTGATTCTTGGTCCGTATCGATAGGCAACGACGTACTCATATCGAGGACGTTACCTTCTCGGAATATGGCTGTTTTATAGGCTCAAATGCGTGTGTTGCCGTCTACGGCATATTTTACAAGGAAACTGCGGTGCGTCGGCATAATTTCTTTGCGACGGATCCTACAGGCTATAGTCTATACGCAGTGGTGATCGCAGAGTCCTTTTCTGTGCACGGACGACGTCACGACTTTGTATAGTGTAGGGAGATAGAGTTTGGTTTACTAGAGATCGACAATCAAATCATGCAGTCTGAATATAGTTTGGATCAAGGCGGCAGGCTTTCATAGGGGCTGAAGCTTAGAAGGGCAAGCCGTTGCCAAAACGCCGTGTAACACCTGCAGTGCATTTCCGCGTGTAAATCGACTGCGTTAGTACTTGCGTCACTTTTTCCTCCTCTTCAGCGCCTCTCTTTGCTACATTCTGTGGTCGCATTCTCCTGATGATGAGAGTGCTTTTCACATTACTGAACGCACGGTTCAAGCCATGGTTCGAAGGCGCCCTTTTCTGTCTCATGGCTGCACTCAGCGTGGCACGACGTTTGCAAGTCGGGCGAACAGTGTAAAATGAAACATGTTGGTAATTTAGGACCAATAGTGTTTTTTTTTTTTTTTTTTCGAAGTGGAATTAAATATGAATGGCCCAGCTTTGCTGCCATTTTCTTGCGGAAGGGAACGAATCCTTCAGTCCGGTCTTTCGAGCTGAATTACTCGTTCACTTGTACGCTATGACCAATGTCCCGAAAACTGGTCATTGGTCATTGCGGTTAGGGCTCATCCTGACTGAGCCTTGCTGCGTCTTCGAACCTTTGATGCCGTGTATGCGCATTCTGAACGTGGCCGTGCGGAGGGGCCGCCGCATTCAGGCAACAAACTGATTTTTTGGCGACTGCAAACTACTAGTGGAAGCAGCTATGCAGCGAATCATCAGTGGGCCATTTTTGTAACTCGTCGATGGAAAAGAAAAAAAGCAGTTTTTTTTTTTTTCATTTATTTGAATAATTTGACAAGCCGTTGGAATAGTAGAACATGTGACATTTGGTTTGTGTATCGAATAGGATAGAAAATAATCTATTCGTTGTTCAAGAATACGGAGTATTCTCACATGCGTGCTCAAATTTACATTCAGCAACTTTTAATTGCTACTTCGCTTGTCCATGTCAAAATCACCCTCCCTGAGAGAGGGGGAGAGAGAGAGAGAGGGTAGGGGGGGGGGGGGTTCTTATTGATGCGGCGCCGTTGGCGTTGTACGCTTACTAAGCGCTGCCTTCCTTACTGCTTATATAGGCGTGCATTGCGCGTATAGTACTTGTGTACTGTCGCTAGTGGCAAAGGCCGGTCGCGCCGCTCCCGCTCAATCATCGGATGCGGCGACTCTTCGGCACGTGCTCATTGCCAGCGCGGGTCTCCCTTGGGCCGCCGCCGATCAGCTGGCACAAGAGGAAGCCCTGTTTGCTCTATATATACAGCGGCCGCCTTGTCTTTCGCTGTGCAAACATGTAAAGGGACTTTGCAAACACGAAGCCGCTGGCGCGCGCTCCCGTGGCGTGTGTGCACACCCAAGCATTGGCTGGTACTGCAGTTGACGCCGGTAGCGGCGTGGAACGGGAGCAGCGGCGCTGCCGCGATTGCTGCAATATAGCAGAGCGCGCGGCGACTCTTCGCATCGCTGTCTGTTCATGCGCTGACAGTAGGGCGCTGGAGCGCCGCTAACGCATGGGTGCCCGAATGACAGTCGGGGCAGAACTTCACGTGGGAGCGACTTCGGGCTTTTACTCGAGCGCGACCATGTAGCCCAGGCAGGTACTGTGGCCGAAATCGGGGGCGCTAAATTTGGTGTCCGGGTACATATTGATGGTAAACAGCTGGGGCCGAATTGCGGGCCGGTTATAACGCGGATTGAGGAACGGGGAACTTTAATGAAGCTGAATCTGGCGCACCGTGAAGCAGCTGATGCGCGGACGAGCGAAGCTCGCCCTCGTGCATTTGCACGAGGTATAGGCGGGCGCCGAAGCTGCAGCATCTAGGCCGTTGGAGCAGCGGCGGACCGAGTTGTGGGCGCAAGCACTTTGTGTTTGGGCTAATTCGAGCAGTGGTATACCTTTCTCAGTCGTATACGTGTGGATGCGGCTGGGACGGGGAATACGCTCGCGGCTTGGTGCTTGCTGCTTTCGCCTGCCGCAAAACATGTCGGGCTAGCTGCGCTGTTATCATGCATCATTTCCATCGCGCGCCTGTGCATGTGGCATTTGTTTCTTTACTTCGTCCACGGTCCCGTTAGGGCTGTGGAAACGAAACTACTGTCTAGTTGCTCCGCTTGCATGATATCCGGCTTTGCGCTGCTTGACTTAGGCGGAATGCAGAAATGATGAAAAATGCGACAGATGAAGAGAGAGAAAGAAGGGCTCTCGCAGGCGGGGCTTGCAGGCTGTTCGCTATATATACAGGGTACACATAGAACGTTGGGGTATATACCTGGTGTGCAGTCTCCGCTGTCCAGCTATAGTAGACAGCGGATGAGCTTGAGAGAGTTCATTGTGATTCACGGACATTTTCTCACTCTACACTTTCACTCGTGGGCAGTGCGATTTCAATCGACGCAAGGGGCCGTGATTTATCCCGAACCTTTCTCCACTGCAGCGTTCCTCATCGTGGGTCCGCCACGCAAAATTTCACGGTCCTATAGTTACGTTGCGTGGTCACGTTAAGGGCTTGCGTATGTCCGGCTAGAGTGGTGAAGGAAGCTTCGCGCCACTGAACTGGTATGCCTCGTGTCCCCGTGACTCGCCATGCTGCCGCTCTCGTTCTGCGCGTCAGCACGCGTAGCACCAGTGGGAGCACCGGAGAAGTTCTCTCTATTTCCCGGCACCACCGTTCATACGATGGGAATCACGCGTTATGGGTAGGAAGGACGTGTTATGATCGGGCACTTCAGGGCTTTGTGGCTGCGTGCGCGCAATCGGGTAGAAAAGTCAGCTCAGCCTGAGAGCCGCGAACACAATGCCAAAACAGAAATAGGGATTTTTAACCGGATGCCCAACCTAACTTTAGCCTCATCTCAAATGTCTTATTCTTTAACCCTTTAGCCAAGGGTTAAAGAATAAGACATTTGAGATAGGCCAGAGAAATCACTTGTATACAGTTGCTAGCCATCTGGCGCACCACAGGCATTTTTTTCTTATTTTGCAATTGACTGATTCGTAATTAAGATCATTTTCTAATTTACTAAGTATTGCCTTTAGATAGTAAATGTGATTGCAGAGTTGGAGAGCGCTTTCTAAAACACCATTCTATTTATTTCCGATGAAGAAAGCCTCGTCTGTATCGTTTTTCAAAGCTTAAAGGAAGTCCGCGAAATACAAAAAAAAAAAAATATCGCGTGACTGGCGCATTCGCGTGCCACGACTGTGGTGCTTTCAATCGTGGTCCGAGTGAACGAAATTAGCGGCGGCCGTGACTCGATAGACGTGTTGACTCGGACGTCTCTCTATCCGTCTGCAATGACGTGATATCAAGGCGGGTCGCTGATCACTGAGCGAAGGGCGCATTCCCAAGTTTGGGAGTAACAATTGCTCTTAGTTTTAGGCAATACTCCAAGGGTTAAAATGGGAGCTCGCAATTGGAACAGGGCAACCGGCTTGTTTTATGTACTTGCAAAATTCCAGGGCGGACCGCTTCCCTGCCCGCCTGTCTGCGAACCCGCAGTCGGTGGATGAGGACGACTTGGTCAGTCCAGAGAACTCATTATTTATCGGGATAAGTTCTTCCGCATTGCGCTTTACCTTGCTTTAGGCTGCACTACCTGGTGTGCTCTGCCGTTCTGAAACAGCCGTGACTCCATGCGACTGTGGTGCACGAGCTGGGGAAACGTGTCGCGTACGTGCAACGCCTGCTTGTAGCTGACACGGAAGCTCGCCTTCCCGGCCCGCTGGCTGCAGAGTGACCCCATAATGTGTATGAGTGTTATACCCGAGGCAGGTCCATATGTTTCGGGTGGATGACACGAACCGTCACGGAGTTCTAAACAGTGCAGCCTTGAATACGGAAATAAACATACATAGCAAATAACCGCAATGCAGCAGCAAGTTAAACGAAGGATAAAAAAAAAAAAAATCTTGGGAGGGCGCTTATGCTGAGGCTTAAGTGCGGAACCCGATACCATTAGTGAACCTCTATCGTCGTTAGTGAAGAAACGAGCCTTCAAGGCTTAGTATGTGTCGCAATCAAGGGGCCCGTGTGTTCGACCCCGATCATCCCCGTCCTGTTTACACAAATTTGTTCTTCGATATTCTTGTTTTTCTATGCTATACGATCTTCCTCAACAGTTTTTGCTTCGCTTGGATTTGTTGTGATTTCCTTTTTTAATAATCCTCGTGTTATTCGGCATGAACTTACTGGCGACGCCGACAATGTCGGGTTTCCTGAGCCGCAGGGCCCGCAAGCTGACGCTAAAAGTACTGCAGGACTGCTACTGCGCAGTGCCATGTCTCGAGACAGCTGTCCGCGTTGGCGAGTATAACATATCGCCTTATTAGCGATTTTCTTCTCCGTACAGTTCATCCGGCGTCACTGTGTTCACACCACTCAGCGTTGTGCGTTGCAGTGACGTCACGCGTGGTGCTACACTGCATGCTGCGTCACCAATGAAGTCATTCTCAGCCGCTTTCGATGTAATGATGCGAAATAAATGAAACGGTTACTTTAAGTTTCTAACTACTGTAGCTGTTTCGTAACTGGTTTGGACATCCGTTTCAAACGCGGCAGGAGCGGGGCTCAATTCTCAGTGTTGCCATTTACCCAACAGGGACACAATGCGTGCAAGTTTGTCCCTTACCTGTTGCTCGGCTTATGTGGGGTGAAATGCTGGGAAAATTGTTTTTTTTTTTTT
>JAJIZL010019871.1:399170-430175 GCA_023969395.1 Amblyomma maculatum
CGTTCGGCCGCTTTCGCGCCTACTCTTAAGGCGAGGATTCTACTTTCTTATCGATTATCTATGTGATTAAATTATTATTTTGCAATGACCAACACACACGCGCACAGAAAGCAAGCCCCGATGGTATCCTGTGGGTCAAGTCTGTTGGCTCCCTTGCCTATGTCTCATAACGATCCCTTCAATTTCCTCACATTTGGCCGCTGACTCGCAGTCCCCGTCGTCACGGAGAAACGCATTTAACATAGGCCTATGCAGCGATAAATTTAGTCTGCAAATCTGCGGGATTGCAGCCACGCCCGCCGTCATTTAAAGGCTATCACGAATTTGGCTGTCGCAGCATTCTCGGTGCCCGCACGCCAACGGCCAGGAGGCTGTACCCGAGACACGTGAAATAATAAGTAACGAGGCGGGCGTGGGAAACTGCGAGCCGACGACTCCGCGCCGGAAGCTCTCCCCGGAAGGACAGACCGGAAGCCCGGCTGCACGCTATACGCTCTGTGCTCGCCGCCGACCCACATTTTGGGCGCCGTGCATCTTCTCCGGACGTCGCGGCCTACACGTGTGGCGGGCCACCGGGCGGCGGGAGCCCCTCTGGCCATGTGGCGGCAGGCATTCGATCACGCGACCTCGCTGACGGCTCGGGTGCAAAGGTCGCCTAAAATGCACTGGAGGCATGGCGTCGGTGAAAGCGTGCGCGTGGAACTGTCGCGGAGCGCAATGAGCGGGAGGCGCCGGACAACCGGGCAATCTCAGCCGTGGATCGGCAGCTACCCTTGAAGCAGCGTGTAAACCTACGGTTTGGGGCAGGCAAGGCGCTGAATGTGTAACCACTAATATTACCACTGTAGTAGTGAAAAGGAGACATTAAATGAGGGTCATGATCTATGACTGGATGAAGTTTTATTGCGAAAACAATACTCTTAAAGCCAAAGCGAGACTTCGGATGGCCGCAGCTACGCCGTGAACAGGCGTAGCCACGGTCTCCTCATGAAAAAAATCAGCCTGCCATGGCATTGAAATTCACGTTACCTCTACGTCAGGGGCGGGAGCTGCCGACTCGGGTCGCTCCTTTCATATGGGAGGGTGATATCAGAATCAGCCTGCGAGAACCGTTTGCATTCTCGTTCCCTACGACACGCAGGCAGGTTCATACGGCTAGGTTGAAGCGTGACTTATATGTGGGCTGGTAGCTTGCGCTCTCGCGTCGTATATACCCTTAAAGGACGAGCTTAAGTGTCCCCAATAAAGTAGCACCTTACATTGACAGGGCGTGACAGGGGAAATAATGAAGCAGGTACAACAAGCTATATTAATTAATATAGCTTGTTGTAATTAATACAGCTTTTATATTAATAAAGTATCGATTGTTCGCGGCTCCTTTATCAATATTTCTGGATTTTGGCCAAGTGTTACTGTAAACGCGCGGACAAAGCAACCAGTTCTTTATTGAAATCCACGGCTGGGAAAAGGTCCCTGAATGTTTTAATAGAATCACCCGAAAAACGCATTCAGTCCTAGAAATTGCAAAGGGGAAATGCTTATCAGTAGCGTGCAATGACATTTCTTTCATTTTTTATATTTACAAAATTACTTTGGTTAAGAGAAGAGTTTGTCGAAAAAATGGCACCCGATTATTTACAAGGAAAAACAATTTTCCTAACAGAAAAACTAAAAAAAAATAAAATATTCCCAAATGCCATCAGAACCGTTCTATTCAATCCCACGCTTTCTATAGAGCCAACCGCTAACATAAATAATCTTAAAATCAGCTGGGCATGACTAGGTAGTTATATAGGAATTTTAATAAATTATGACATCAACACTTCGATTTGAAGGTTCACTATAGTGTATTAAAAATGCCTGAAGCTGCAGCAACTTGGCTGCCGGCGCTTTTTGAGACTTCTCAGAATTCATGGCATATGACTCGGTGAACCGGGCAAGGGAGGGGTGGAGAGGTCCTAAGGCAACGGTTATTATTATAGCCGCCTAATTTCTGTATCCTTATACAGTTCCAAAAGATAATCACAAGAAGGGGACACGCTTCTTGGCAGCCTTCACTTCGGCAGCCTTGTGCTCTAAGACCATTAGTATGGTCAAGCGGGCAGGGTGCGCGACGTCACACGAAGGGTGCAGAAGCCCACTATTTCTGGAAGGCAGCGGTATAGTGCCTGTCTATGAACTATGGCACGGGCCTAACACGCAACCACACGTGAAGACTGCCAATTCTGTCGGGGACGCCGGCGAACACTCTCATCAGGGCACGGCGCTGTTTCTACCCTGCGGATCGAGGGTTCGCGCTGGCGGCTGGCGGTCTTTTTTTTTTTTCTTTTTTTTTTTTTTTGTCTGCTTTATCCGGGAAAGCGGCCGTTTTGTGGCCGTGCGTCGTCGTCGCGTGCCTCGCATCTGCGCCCCGATCGAAGAGGCGGCGGGCAGCAGTCTCCCACGGCGCGTCTCGTCGCTGCGTCTGCGCGGTCTGGCGATGCTGCTGCTGCTGCTGCTGTACGGGCGTGGCGTCGGGGCTTCTTGGCGTCTCAGGCGCCCCTACAGCTGCTGCGATGCCCGCGAGCGATGCATGGTCGGGTATCTGTCGATCCGAGTAGCTTGGCTTGGAGCTGTTTCTCCCATCCCCTTTCACTCTAGGGATGCATGCTGCTGTTGTTTGGTTGTTTGTGCGCCGCGAAAGTTCAATCCGTGGTTCACGAACCGATTGAGGCTAGTATAGTGTGCGAAGCTCTGCGCGTGCTGCGGTTTGGCAAGTGCCTCCGATCTCTCCCAGAAGTGTTGGCGAAAACGACCGAGACTGGCTTACTAAAAGGCTGGACGGCTGGTGGTGTGGAAGTATCCACCGACGAAATATACCGCGCTTAATTGCCAGGACCACCGATTCTGGGAATAGAACACGAAAAGAAAAAAGAAGTTCGGTGACAGCATATAGAACCGCGTATTCAGCAGTGTTCGTCCGTCTCAAGCGCCTACGCTGACCTTCATCCAACAGCGGCCGCTGCCTTTCTGTGTGTGTTCGTCGCAATGCAGGGCGAATATGCAGTGAAGCAAAGACAGATCTCATAAGCAGCACTTTTTACTTTTGATCTTGATCTCCAGCTGTATATTGTTTGCCGCCTGCATGCGTCGTGGCGCAATAAGCGTGCCTCTGGATGGGTGGCAGAGCTGTCGAGGGACACTGTGTAGGGTTTTGTTCAAAATTTTTGTGGATTCGACGCTTGACCTAATTTTTGTTCTCGGCCATGAGTTTTTTTGTTTGTTTGTTTTTTCCCCCGAAGAATAAGAAAGAAAACTGGGGCGTGCCAATATTTACCAGGGCGCACATTAGACGAACAAAGTGCAGTCCTTGTGCATTTTAACACCATTAGACGTCACGATAATTTTACTTTTCGTAAACTCGGCTGCAGTCGCTCTGTGGCCTGTACTACTGGCGGCTCCTGTTAACCCGCGCCTTTATTTCTCACTCCTGGCCCCCCGCACGTTCCTCTCTTCAGCAGTGATCGCGTGAGCCTACGCGTGGGATGTCGAAGAGCCGTTGCTGAAGGAAGCGTCTCGCATCGATCCCTTCGTCTCCGGGCAGCCCACGTTGCGTCGGCGCACCACTGCTGCTAGTCGGTCGTTTGTGATGGTTGCAACTGTTTGCTGAAATCAAGCAAAAAATACGTACATTCCATGTGTTTTGTTTGTATTGAAGCGCCTAAACAGAGATTTTTTGCTCAAAAGCACCCCAGGATCTTGCCTAAAAGGCGCATTACACCACGGGGGAACTGAAAAACGTACCGTCTGTAATTGCTTAGGAATATACCAGCAGTGAGAAGCAGAGCACGCACGCACGCACGCGCGCGCGCACGCACGCACACACACACACACACACAGACACACACACACACACACACTCTCTCTCTCTCTCTCTGGTTCTGAAATGCGCCCCTTTTTGAATTTGACGTGAAGGGCGAGCCATTACAGCACGGACGTGTTATGGAGACTGTGAAGTAGCATATACGGCCGGGAAATACGGCAGCCAACAGTATAAGCAGCAGCTCCTAACTGACGAGTTTGAGACGTGGCTGCTGTTAACTGCTCGCTGAGAAGAGAAGGCCACACCATCGGCTACACATGTTTACTGGATGCTTCTCCTCAGGAAAAAAAAAAAAAAAATGTTGCACATGAATGTTGCTAGCTGAGGACGCATGCACGTTCCCATGCATGCTCTGACATTTCGAGCAAAGTAGAAGGCCACTTTTTTTTTTTCTTTTTTCTCTCGGATAGCCGCATCCGGTAAACTTTTGTGGTTATACCTGCCTGCTGGCGAGCATTCTGGTCTTGGACGCACGAATCGCATTACGAAACTAAGGTATCAGACCGTTGCATAATATGCTATTATCTCTTCGGGCTGAATCGACCTTGGGCTCTGCTGCTGTTTTTTTTTATTTTTTTTTATTAGACACCGTAAAGAAGCCCCGGCGAAAGTATTTATTTATATATTTTGTGTTTCAGTATCTACACAGTCCGTCCTCTCATTGACGCTTCGGCTTTTATTCGGCCTTTCGCTGACTCCAACGGACTGCGGGGTCTCCAATCTTCGATTTTTCCGCCGCTTTCCTCCAAAGTTCCGATCACTTCATTCCTTGCTTGTTTGAGAGCTCCTCGGCTGTGAAACTGTCTCTTTCGTAATCGCTTACCGACTGCGCACTTTTGCTCCAGCCTAAAGCATGGAAAAAAAGTAGAAAAGAAAGCCAGAAGACACCCCTCGTTCTCCACTCTAGCAGATGCTCGCGTGCGATGAAAGAAGAAGAAAAAAAAAAAAAAAAGACTCGCACCTCTTTAGCAGTTTGCTGAAATGGAAGGAAGGGCATCCCCTCACTCGCCTCACTAAACTCTCCCTTCGCGTCCGTAATTTATCTGCCGCCCTCTTTGCGCGCCTCCTCGACGTCTCTATTCAGAGCCCCCATTAAAGGGAAGCTCTTTGCGCGTACGCCGTCTGTCAAATCCGCGCTCCACGCACGCGCCGCGGTCCGAGCACTCGTTGTTGGCACTCGCCGCCGGCCCCGTTTCGCTGCCGTCCAACGAAGTGTGCGACGACCCGGGCGCGCAGAAAAACGCCGCGCTCCCCTTTGACGGCCCTCTTGCCGCCGCCGTCGCTATTTCCCTCCATTGTGTGCCAGTGCGGCAGAGTGCGGGCCCACTTCGGTCTGGCCGGAAAAAGGCGGCGTTTAGGCCGCTGCGGTCGGAGCTTCTGTAGAGTGCGAAGCGTCGGATCGAGGGGTCGGCCATCGCCACTTCTCGTCAATGGGAGGCGGCGAAGGCGAGAGTAGCGACCACTTTGTACTACGCGAGGCGGCCGTAATAGTAGCGGCAAGTGGATTGTGAGTATACGCCGCCACCCTGACCGAGTTGAGCGTATAACGGGCTGCAATCTGGGGATGGCCCTAACCCGAGACGGCCATTGTTCACTACGCAGACGCCTGCTTTTCTGTCCCTGGAATGTTCGCCCGCAATGGCCGCTCTGAAAGGCCGCGCGCAGTGTTGCCTCGGCGAGAAACAGCGCGTAGGAGCAACGCGCTGGACAACTGCCGATGCCTGGTCCATAACCGAGCTTGATTGCTATGATCGCGGCGTAGACGCGCCGGCATCTCGAACTTCGTCATGTAACGGCCTTCGATATATGTGGGCCAACCGTTATCGACGGCCTGCGACGAAGATCGCTTCCCGTCAGTTGGCAGTTTGGCACAGACATTCGCGGCTGCCCTTTTGTTGCGTTCATCTGACTCCGACCAAGAAGCAAGTGCATAGCTGCCGCTACGGGTGTTCATACAGCCTTGGACCAGTCTGGGAACTGCTGTGCTCATTTGCTCACCATTTAACGAAAGCTAATCCACTCAATTATCGCTGTTGAAGTTTGTTGCATGGCCAGACAGCTCGCACCCAGAGTATGGCTATGCGAATTCGGCGGATCGCATCTTTTAACGCTAAAACTCTCGTGCCTGCTTCAGAGCCGAATCGACAGTCTTGGACAATGTGCGCCTTACTCTTGATCCCCCCCCCCCCCCTTAGATTGTGACGTCACATTCCACTTATCCTGGCGCGGGTAATTCAAACATCTTTCACGGGGTGTCATCGGTCTGACTAGGTTAAACCACGAATGTTCGTGCCGGCGGCTTGCTGGAGTGAACGCGCTCTGCCTTTTCTGATTGTCGTTTGCGTCTGTTCGTTTCTTTGCCCTCGTTGTTTTACGAAGTGGATAATAGCAGCCTGCTTTTGTCTTAATAGTAAGCAACCAAACGCACAGAATTTGTGAGAATATTAGTCACCGAATAAGAGATCAGTGATTATAAGCGAGTAACGAATTGCGTGTGCGCGAACGAGCATCTGCGAGACAGGAGCTGCAGGCGGGATCCATTAATGATATCGCGTCATACTCTCCTTAGGGGGGGGGGGGGGGGGGTGAGTTTACGTGTGCCCCTATTTAGTGTTTTTGTTTTTCTCGCAGCTAGTTTTCACGAGTGGCTCGCTAATGAGCACCTTTTCCTCGGAACCAGAATGTCGATATTATTGAGGTACGACATATTAACTGATATGTCCTTCGCGGTGCATGAGAGCGCCTTTTTGTGAAAACTCTTGTAAAATTTTTCTGTAAATGTCTGCGTCCGCTCTAAACTTTTCCTGTGCACGTGCTGTTCTGTCTGTCTTCGGAAATAGTCGCCAGTCTTCCACGATTCTGTGAGAAGAGCGCATAAAAGAGTTCCGCAGTTTCGTGATAAAACCGCCACACGTGGAGGGAAATGTGACCGCGGCGTCGATGTCAAATGTTTGATGCTTTACTACGTGTGACTGTGATTTCGCCTTAAATCCTGCACTTAAGAAGTCTGAAATAAAGACACAGTAAATAGGATTACTCAGGATTGTTAATCGAAATAAACGTTTTACGTAAAAAATGAATATATTTTCGAATTTCTGAGATAAGGCAGACACTTGAAAAAATTTTTTTTCGAATTTCGGAATTTCGAACATATGCGAATTAAGTAGGCGAGTGCAGCCTTCTGTATACAACTGGTTGTTTGGTTAGTTCACAGGAAGGGAAAGGCGCTATATCTGTCTCACTTGTTTTCTGTGGACACCGCAACCGTAAGGGAAGGGAGGAAGGTGGGAGTGAAAGTGGAAAGAGAGAAAGAGGAGCCGTAGTGGAGGGCTACGGAGTAATTTCGACCACCTGGGGATCTTTAACGTGCGCTGACATCGCACAGCACACGGACGCCTCTTTGTTTCGCCTCCATCGAAACGCAGCCGCCGTGGTCGGGTACGAACCTGGGTACTCCGGCACAGTAGTCGGGCGTCTTACCACTGCACCACCCCGGCGGGGCTGGCGGATATTTTTTTCAGCATTCTTGCGAGGCAGCGTTTCATTGCCAGTGTACTCCGCAGTCTCTACGCGGGCGAGCAATGTGCTGGTGATCCGTAAGTCGGTTAAAAGAAGAGTTAATTGTGCATTTATCATGATTAATCGCCGCCCACGTGATGCGATTGACCGGCGTTCATTATTTCCAATCGTGTATATATTCCACATTTCTGTGCAGGAGGCCGAGGAAAGAGCTGCATGACTTGATGAGTCCTCCGCCATCTTTTGGGAACCGCGGCGCTGGAGCACGCACACACACCTGTGCAGCTGTGACGAAAGGTAGGCTTTTTAGTTGTTGGCCCAGTAGGCCCAAGCGTCACCACCGAGAACGTGACATGGCCAGCCATCTCCAGAAGGTTACTGGACGAATACTGAATTGGATAGGCCGTCAAAAGCCGGCTAATTTGGTTTGCTGGAAAAGAAAAACGCAGTATCTGTCGTACTTTTCTGGCGAGACCTAAACCGCGCGGTAACGTAAGGGAGGAAGCTGGGAGCGAAAGCGAAAGAGGTGCTGTAGTGTGGGGCTACATAGTAAACCACCTGGGAAGCATTTCTTTTTTTTAGACGTGCGCTACCCTTTGTAGACACAAGTGTCTAAATATGATGAATTAACCAACTGGCCACTTTTTTACCATTAAGAACCTTTAACATGCACTGACATCGCACAGCGCACGGAGGCCTTGCTTCTCGCCCCTGTCGAAACGCATAGCCCGGGTTATACTGGAGCTATAGGAGAGCGGTCTCAGGATGCCGAAGTCGCCTCATTTGTCAAGTTGCGTTGGAATGCTTGTGTGTTTTCACAGGTATACATGTTCGTTTCGCGCGAGCATCTTTCAGAACTGTCGCTTTCTCCCGAGTTCGCCCCCATCAGATTGGTGGAAACGCCGCAACCGGAAGTCGAATTGACATTCGTCTCCACCAATCAGATATATGACTCGAGATCAGGGAGAAAACGACACCCCTGAAAACGACGCAAACTCGGAATACGGACCCTGTCCGTTAGCTCCGATGTGTCGACGCTCGGAGCGGCAGCGGGCACATTATAAAAACGCACCATTGTTCGTAGACACTGGTGGAGCATCGCAGCGTCGGTGACGAAACCGGAGGCCGATCACTTGGTCGTCCGGACCCTTGCGCGGCGTGCAGGAAGGCGCTCGTTGCGTTCTTCTCTCGCGACGCTGGCTGTCGTCCTTTGCGCGTTTGTCACTCACTCCTGGCAGTGAAGAACAGAACGAGGATGTGCTTTTGGCAGCTCGCGTAGTGCGGTAGGTATTAAATCCGTTTAGTGGGCCCGTGGACGTGTCCGACAGAGGCGTAAACGCGCGACTGTTAACGCGAATAGGTGATCGCGGTTCCATCCTTTACTTGAGCGGTTGCCGTACCCGAGCTGACGAACTTCATCCCTAAGTTGAAGATTGCCCCACGCATGGAAACACACGCAACTGTCCCAAAGAATACCATTCTGCAGAGGGCGAAGCTTTGCGCGTGCTCGGACCAGCTAGAAATCCCGTACCTGGCCTGGCCAGCGGGCCAGACTTGGTTGGTTGGTTGGTTCATAGGAAGGGAAAGGCGCAGTATCTGTCACACTTGCTCTGTGGACACCTGAACCGCACCGTAAGGGAAGGGATGAGGGTGGGAGTGAAAGTGGATAGAGAGAAAGGGGGGGCCGTAGTGGAGGGCTACGGAGTAATTTCGACCACCTGGGGATCTTTAACGTGCGCTGACATCGCACAGCACACGACGCCTCTTCGTTTCGCCTCCATCGAAACGCAGCCGCCGTGGCCGGGATCGGGCCAGACTTGGGCTGCTCGGAAACCGTCTGCTTCAGGCTCGGGCCGGACAAGGATGTATTTGTCTTGGGCGAGTCGGGCTCCTCAATTTCGCAACTCTTGCGAAAGTGCTAGGCGTCTCTAATTCGCAGCAGGGAATGTCTCCTGCGTCCTGTCCGCGCGCGTGCGTCCGTTTTTGTCCCGACGTCGATCCCAGTCTCCTCCTCACTGTGAACGTATCTCCGCTAGCCGTCAGTGCACTGTTCAGGGCCGCTTTTTTTTTTTTTTTTTTTTTTCGCGTCTCCCGCTTCAGTAACACCGGCGCGAATGTTTAGGCATCCGTTTCGAGATTCGTACAGCGCCCATCTCCAGCGGTTGTAAGTGGTGATAAGCAGATTAGACGTTCTTCATACACGCCAAAATGGCAGACAATGAAGCTTGAATGCATCTTCCTGTCTCTTCGGCGGCCTATAAGCGAGTTATACAGGTCAAAGTGAAGCAAAACGTCGCATTCTGCGTGAAATTGGAATTCATCATTTCGCTTCCTGGGTATTATACCCCATCTGACAGCCACGTCTGTGCGTCACATCGAGCATCCCAAAGCAGGCGCTGAAGCCTAGGAGAGACGATGATTTGTGCATCGCAATCCCTCTCGTTTTTTTTCTTTTATTTTTTATCGCATATTCTCTGCCTAGCAGACGAGAACTGCGGCTGTTCGCGCTGAAACAGGGCTAAGGAACCTGGAAACTCGCGGGACGAAAAAGAAGAAAAGCTCCTTACCTGCAGCGGTGCCGGCGTGCGCTACGACGGTGCGTGCGCTTGCGCCTTTCACCACGGGGCCGACAAAGAGGGCCTCCCGGATAACGGGGCCGATTTTCGGGGCCCATTATACGCGCTATATATACGCGCACAGCTGGAATGCTCGCGTTGAGAGAAAGCGACGACTACGTCGGCTTGGGAAGTGTGGGACTATGTGCGCGATCTTGCTAGCGTTGTGACGCCATGGACCTCGCTGTTCGTCCGCGACGGCATTATGCCCTCTCATTTTGAGGAGACCTAGTTTGGCCTCCTTGACCCCGCGGCTGCGTCCCAGACTTCTTTATTACGGCGCTTGTAGCGAGCGGCAGGCAGCCTTCTCCCGCTGCGTGGCTGCAAACACCACGAGCTGCGAGAGTGAAGGGTTGCAGTGAAGCCGTTTTGGGGAGGAGAGGGTTTGGCTACCCTCGTGCGCGGCGAGTTTGGCGCTGGCTTCATCTTTGTCAAACTAGGTGGGGAGGAGGCGAAAGTGGCAGCGCAGCGTTCACTTCGTGTACAGCCTTTGGTCAACAGTTTAGAGCACAGGGAGTTTGACTCTGAGCCACACCGTGTGGCTCAAAATGCATTCCCAGTGTTGCAAATCTCCCGAAGGTGAAATCAGAAATACAATGAATGCTAAAGCAGCGCCACTATGCAAACCTCCTGGGCTCTTAAAGTTTTGACAAAGACTACATGTTTCCTCAGTTGAAACCTTGGCGGTGATGCAGGCATTGCGAAATCAGGGGGTAGACGAGCCGTACGTGAAAGTGCTGGAAGATATATATAGTGGCTGCACAGCAACCATAGTTCTGCATAAGGAAAGTAACAAAATTCCCATAAAGAAAGGTGTTAGGCAAGGAGACACAATCTCCCCAGTACTATTCACAGCTTGCTTAGAGGAGGTATTCAGAGACTTGGAATGGGAGCAGTTAGGGATAAGGGTAGATGGAGAATACCTCAGTAATCTGCGATTTGCTGATGACATTGCCTTGCTAAGCAACTCGGGGGATGAACTGCAAATAATGATTGATGGCCTAGACAGGAAAAGTAGAAAGGTAGGCTTGAAAATCAATATGCAGAAGACTAAGGTAATATTCATCAGCCTTGGGAAGGAACAGCAGTTTACATTAGGTAGCGAAATACTGGAAGTAGTAGGCGAATATGTGTACTTAGGACAGGTAGTAACTGCAGATCCGGACCATGAAAAGGAAATAACGAGAAGAATAACATTGGGATGGAGCGCATTTGGCAAGCACTCGCAGATTATGACTAGCAGCTTACCGGTATCGCTCAAGAGGAAAGTATGCAACAGTTGCATCTTGCCTGTACTCACCTATGGGGCTGAAACGTGGAGGCTAACCAAGAGAGTTCTACTCAAGTTGAGGACAACCCAGAGGGCTATGGAATGAAAAATGGTAGGGGTAACATTAAGAGATAGAAAGCGTGCAGAGTGGGTCAGAGAAATAACTCAAGTTACCGACATTCTAGTAGAAATTGTGGTTTCTACGTGGACATAGGCCACCAACCACCGCGGGTTCGAGCGTCGCGCGAGCCGAAGCCCCGATCAGCCGTCACCACGCGCACACTGAAGCACTGCAGCGCGCACTCAGCCTCCACCGGGAGGAGAGCACTGTGCTGCAAGGACACAAACCTCCAAGTTCACAAAGGAGACGTTTAGGCTCGAGTTGCGCTCTCAGGTACGACCCGGAGCAGACGAACTCGAGTACACACTGGTCTGCGCGGACAAAGGCCGGCAGACAAGAACAGTTGCGTACGCACCTTGCGATGTCTCGGAGGAGTCTCCCTCTCGGGCCCCGCTCAGAGGGTCGCGCGAGCGCGGCCGTCGAAGCGGTGCCGTGTTCCCGCCAAAAGGCGCCAATGGGAACAGCCACTGGGACGCCAGGGCGGAGCTGTGGCCCGAACGAGTGACAAGTCGTCCGAGCCCCTCTCCGCCGCCTCAGGCGGGAGAAAGGGAACGGGGAGAACTGGGAAGCGGGCGGCGGCCGCGCAAAGGGCAGCCGCAGCAAGCCCGAATCCCACAAAATTAAGAAGAAGAAATGGACATGGGCAGGACATGTAGTGCGAAGAGAGGATAACCGATGGTCGCTGAGGGTAACAAACTGGATTCCAAGGGAAGGAAAGCGTAGCAGGGGGCGGCAGAAAGTTAGGTGGGCGGATGAGATTAAGAAGTTCGCAGGGGTCAAGTGGATGCAGCTAGCACAGAACCGGGTTAAGTGGAGAAATATGGGAGAGGCCCTGCAGTGGGTATAATCAGGCTGATGATGATGACATGTTTCCTAGATTTGAGCAGGTGATGCAGCGAGAGGAGCTTTTTGTCCTCTCTCAGACACGTGGTTTGGAATCCTTGGCATACATACAGAGGTTGTCGGGTGTTTGGCTTTTAGGTAAAGCGATATATACTGAGGTGCAGAATTCCTCCTGAAAGGGGTTTTCGTTATTGGACGCTGTCGAAAGCGCGTTGTTCGGGCCTACCAATACTCCGGAGCGGGTCGTGCTGCCACCGAGAAAGGTCTCGCTGTTTCACAGTACAGTCTTGTTTCGGTGTGAATGTCGCCAGTGTCCAGCGCTGCATTCCTGAGAGGCCCCTTCCTTGTAGTGGGCATTTTGCCTCAGTCTGTCTTCCTCTAGACCAACATGGCGTTGCACTGCTCGAGCGGTGCGTAGTTCGCGGTCGTTTTCGCCACAGCTCGCGGAGTGCTTCAGTCGAAGCATCGCCGTGCGGCCTTTCGTAGCCTGGAATTTCGACGTCGACCCACATATCCGCGTCTCGCATTCATGTGGCGCAGCCGACCCTCGGCGCTGGGAATAATAGCGGAGCAGCGTATAGGGAACCAAAGCTGGAGTTTGCTCCGCGACGCCAGCGCTCGGTTTCCAGCGGAGCGGAGAGGAACTACAAAACCTACGCGCATCCGCGCCCGCGCTGCGCGTGGCTGTCTGCGGAGTCTGCGCAGCCCGCTCGCTCGGGAGCGCGTGCTACGTTCAGCCGCACGTGCACGCGGAGCGGGAGAAGGAGAGTGAGGACGAGGGGGGTTGGTGGCGCGTTCTCGCGCGCAAAGCCGGCGCTCTTTGCCAGTGGGATTTCTTAATTTTGCTTTTTTCTGTGCCCCGGCTGACATAGAGGCTGACTGGAGGCATGTTTTTTATCGGTGCTTTTGAAAGCAAGAAATTATGATTAATTGATCGCCGGACATTGTTTTCAAAGAGCGCTTGTTGGCAGGCTCAGACATACATAAAAAAAAATGAACGCGAATTCGCTGCGTGAAGGCGGGAGGCAAACGACAGGTATCTTGAAGGACTTGAGGCGGCACCTCTTGATGCCTCTGTCCATGTTCACAGAATGAAAGATCCAGCCTTCGAGTGCTCTTCCTTTCCCTTTGTGACTGGTCGCTTGAAAGGGGCCTATTCAGCTCTTTGGGGACAAACGTTTTAGGCAGTGCTGCCGGCGCCGTGGGGCCTGTTTTCGGCGCGTTTAGGATGCGTTCCCTACAAAGGCACAAAGCATGCCGCCTTACCCTTTGGTTCCTGCGGACACCGGCCAGGGGAAGTTCACTGCTGCGGCGCTGCCATCCGAAATCAATGACCTAGCTACCGTTAACGATGAGGGGTTTCTTAACGACCTGGGTCATTCCCCAGAAGCCGAGGCATGCCATTTTGCGGCAGTTTCCTCTCCACGAGACGAACAGCGAGGAAATGTCTGACGACTTTCCATGCAGACGGGGACATCTCTCCACGGAAATCTTTGTCTTCTTAATTCCACTGTTACGCTGCGCAATTCCTAGTTCAGTTATATCCTATAGCGAACGCGCAGTTTTGAGCTCCCGAAGCAGGATCGCGTATGATGATAGGATGATTGACGTTATGTGATCGCATTAATGACGAATACCTGTTTCTTGAGGCAGACCCGGTTCCACGATGGCTACTTCAGCACCGCCAGTTAGAGAAGTACGACACACGAACGGTACGAAATATCCGCCCCCCCCCCCCAAAAAAAAAAAAAAGAAAGGCCCACAACCATCCCGTTACCGTTTCCACACAAGCTTCGCGAAAAAAGTGCGCCGTCATTATTTTCCTTCTAGTTCTTTTCTTTCTTTCTTCTTCCCCCCTCATTGTTAGAGCGCGACGGTGGCCACAATGCGGCCGGAGGAGGAGAGAAACAACCGAGCGCGCGCGCGCAAACACGTGCTAGAAAGCAGCGCGGAGCTGACGACAACATGCTTTTCTATGCGGCGGCTAGCAGACGACGCGGCCGGGCTGCGCGTAGATTTTGACGGGGTCTCCATGGAGGGCGCTGACGCACAGAGCGGCGCAGCGCCCCCTGGCCCAGGTTTTCTCCCCTATAGCGCACTCCGCCCTCGCGCAGCAACGGCGGTGCGCTTGTTAAGAGCGCTTGCCCCGAAGATTGCCTCGGCAGAGCGGCTTCGCGCACTATTACACGATGCCTACAGATAAGATGTCTCGTCGACCGCCTGTAGTGCGGACAAGAGAGCGAGGCTAAAGCTGATGGCACTGGTTGCAGCAACCGCCTCGTTCGCCGCCGCACATCTTGCACTGAGCACATATTCGACGCCGACGTCGAAATGAGAGTCCCTATACCACGACGTTAAGGGTTGCTCGCACAGCCAGAGTCGTCTAGATTGCAGGGCGGTGTACTCTCGACCACAGTTAATTCTCTTTCTTGGCTGCGCCGTCTTCAAGATCACTGCATGTCGGCAGTGCGGCAGTCGAATGCCTGCGACAGCGAAAGGAGGCGTTTCCGCAATGTCTCACTAGCCGGTTTTGAAGATCATTGAAACGAAAAATTAGCATATGGAAGCGAGCGGACGTTTACACGACTCGGATATTCGGGTCGGGTTGCGGCATCTGGGGCGACATGCGCTCATTGGCTTCTGCTATTGAAGACCCGCCGCGCATGCGCCGTAAAGTACCTGAACTTTTGTCTGCAGCATGCTCCGAAAGGACACTTCGGGAATGGCGGCGCTTCTTGTTCGCTCTATGGCGGAATCTACATGTGAGGCCATCACAGCTGTCTTCATCATCATCAATGCATCATCGTCGCCAGCAGCAACAGCAGCCAAATTTGTCCATTGGGGGCAGTCTTAGTGGTCATCCTGGGTTGTGTCAGTGCCTACGGTTTTCTCTAGATTTCCTTTCGTTACCACTGCACCCTTCCGGCAGTCCTCGAATTGCCCGTGGGTTCCGCTATTACTCTGGCCATTTTTTGCCCCTTTTCATCCCTTTCATCCTCTTTCCTCAGCGCGGGGTTGCTGTGTCCCACAGTCCCAGCAACGTCGTCATCCGAAAAAAGGACAGCGTAGCACGCGTGTTGTAAACAAGTTCTTACACTGGGACCCTGTTTGCGTGAAATCGCGGAGTCCGTTGAGGTGTCGGGATGAGACCTCGTCTCTTTGCACATACACTGATGATGTGTGATCGCTTCTCGTAATCTTGTGAAGAGCGCCCCAATAAAATGCTCAGGACTGATGCTCGTTCTATGCGTATATATCATCTCTTCCCCCCTCCCCACTTTTATTGCGAAAGCAATACTACTCTAGGTTTCGAGCCTTCAGCGTTGCGCGGCGGTAGCCACGTACGTTTTACTCACGTGACGCTGTGTCGTCACACCCCACGTGGTACTAGGGTGAGAGCTGGGCTACCAACTCAAGCGGTCGGCGTAACGCGGTGGTAGCCACGTCTTACCCATGTGGCGCTGTGACGTCACACCCCACGTGACACAAAAGCGAGAGATGGGCTCCCGAATCCCAACTCAAGCGGTCGGCGTGGCGCGGTTGAAGCCGCGGTTCAGTTGGCAGGAGCTGTCAACTTTGGTATCTCGTTTCACATTGGACGGTTATGTCAGAATCAGCCTGCTAAGACCCTGGCATTCACGTTGACCCTATAGGCCACTAAGGCACGTTCATACGGCTTGGTTAAAACGGGGCTTTATATGTGGGCTGAGGAAGAAGAAAAAGAGGAGAAGAACGCTCGGTCACCCGCAGCTAATGCTTTCGCTCAATATTTGGTTCAGCAGCGTTGAATTCTTGTAATTTTTTATTATTATATTGTGCTAAGGTGGCCACGATGTCTTATATCTTACTTTTTCGTGTTGAGATTGAGAAGCCCGCTTCATACAGTTATGGGGGACGTTTACCAATTTCGGCACTTGATGCAACTCGTGATTCGCCTCGGCGGAACGAGAGTGGCGGGACAGAGCCCCGACAGGGGGCGCAGCAGGCGGTGTCCCGTCGGGACTTCGTGGAACCATCCGAGCACCCTGCCATGCAAACTGCAGCTGTTCATCGCGTTCCCTTCCTTCGAGACGGCTGTGTTGTCTCTGTGAGGAGTCGTGTCTACAGCCGCCGTGCTCGCACGCCCCCAGAGTTCTCCGAAATTCCCTGCTTTCGCGCGTTCCGAGAGCGGCGAGCTCGTATTTCATGCCCTACTCGAATACATTCTTTTTGTTCGTGTGCCCGTGGTGGTGGCGGCGGTGTAGAGCATTTCTTTCGCGAGGATAGAGAAGACCGACTTTTCTTCACTTCTCCGCTTGTTTCGTGGTCGGAAGAAAGACGAGTCTCTCGCCTGGGGAGGTCCGAGATGCGGCTGGGATCGCCAGCTTGAGGTTGTCCATCGGTAGAGCTCTTCAGACTGTCTCGTCAGCACTATACGTCAGAGAGAAACTGGATGCTGCCGTGGCTTTGGAGGCTGTATAGTTCATCATGTAGTCGAAAGTAAACAGGCTTTGCTTGGCTTTCACGTAGACAACGCACGGCGGGAATGAGACTTGTAAAGTTCTTGTACGGCGTATAGTCCACGTTTGCTGTGTAGAGTGCATCTAGGTTCGACATTTTCGTATAGTGTTCAGGAGACATCTTCAATCATAGCCATTGGATACACGTTTGTAAGGCACGCAGCTTCCCGCGTACGAACCATACATGGTTGGCTGTTCACTACGGAAACCTCCGCGACCGACACCTGCCATCTCCGAAGATCTCCTGCAGGTTGCCTCTGTGTTCCACCCTTCCTTCATTTTTCGTCGTCGCTTCAGTCAGGGCACGTCCTCCTTACCTGAGTTCTTTGTTTACTTGGTGCGTTGGTCGCGCTTTTAATATCGGATAGACACCTTTCGGGAACTTCGAGGAATTATCTGGCAACACATCTCTTTCATTTATTTAACGACATGACGTTAGTAATCCTCCGTTCCTCTTTGGCAGAAAATCCGGCTTTGTTAGCCGATAGAGAAAAATTCTGATTGGTCAGTGGGCTTTTGAGGGGATGGAGGCGACGCCTTTGGTCTAGATTGAAAGTGAAATGCTTTCTGAAGCGCCTTTTTCCCCGCATCCCTAGAAGTAGTATATTCTGGGGACCCTGCTCGGCACGATGCGCGCATGCACGGAGAGTCCATATCACAGCTTTTCGTGTGCAGGGAATCTGCGAACTGCACAACGTCGTCGCAGTGGTATTCTACAAATTGCAGGGTTTTAGCACGGCGTGCTCCGCCTCGCGTTGCCGTTTGACGCGCATACCGCGAGCTGTCACGGCGCGTGCGCGGCGCCAGGTGCTGCAGTTTGTGCTAAAACTCCCTTTTAAGTAATAAATAACGTTCAACTGCTGGAAGGAAGGGGTACGAGGGCGCAGGGAACTGGCACCGCTTGGGCCTGTAATCTGCATGTGTCCTGCGCAATGTCTGCTGTGATAGGTGGAGAAAAAGGGTTTCTTTGTCGAGGATAACGCCAAAAGTCGATTTTAAGGCGAAAGTCTTTCTAGGCTTATCGTGAATATCTAGCGTCTGTGAGATGTGTCCGCGAGATTCCGCGAGACGTTTCAGCGATATTGTTCGAGATTCCGCGAGATGTCTCAATAAGTTCTGACGTCAACAACTTCCCCGGTTAGGACGTCCCAATAGACTCTAACGACGAAGCAGACTAAAGTAATACAATTATAACGAGTACACAAACACGCAAGATAGAAAAAAAAGGGAAGAGGTAGACGGAAGAGAAGGAGGAAGGGCTTTCGCCATTAACGTATTAAGCGAAGATAAGCGCAATACTTTAAGTTTCATTGTTTTCATTTTTGTTTTTCTTTCAGGCTCCGAAACTGCGAACCCTTTCGCCGGGTCTTGTCTGGGCTTTATTGATCCGTCGTTGTGTGCTGTGGGCGGCTAGATCTGGTTTTCATACCACAAGCGCAATTCACGGCGCGTGTTTGCGAACACAGCACTCCCTGCCCGGTGGGGTGAGGAGTGGTGGTGATGAAGCCTTGCTCGTGCACCACACAGCGAACGCTGGTGCCTGAGCAGACCGTGCACAGGGGGCACGTGTGGCTGCAGTTCTCGAGGCCCCACAAGGGCGAGCCATTGTTCGCGTGCAGGCGCGCACAGAACTGCTCAAGCTTGTGTTTGCGGCTGGCAGCGTGTATAACACGACCCCTTACAGCGCTT
The DNA here is from genome assembly GCA_023969395.1 of Amblyomma maculatum. Classification (NCBI taxonomy): domain Eukaryota; kingdom Metazoa; phylum Arthropoda; class Arachnida; order Ixodida; family Ixodidae; genus Amblyomma; species Amblyomma maculatum. The sequence continues at coordinate 417,589 of JAJIZL010019871.1, forward strand.
CATCGGCGACTGTATGCGCGGTCGTGCCGTGGTGCGTGGCTGTCGTGTTTCAAAGCGGTGAACGGCCAATGTTGCGACAGGATGGCATTGACACCGCTGCCTCTAATTACGTATTCGCCGGAAGACATCACTTTCTGTCGGCAGAAGCCGACAAAATATGCGGTACTGAAATGGTGGATGCAGGCATTGTTCTCTTGAAGCTTTTTCTTTTCTTTTTACCGTGCCTTTACGTTACCGGTTCGGGCATTTGTAGCCCAGCTTTGCACCTGCAGCTTCCAAAACAAATAAGCTCTTTCCCGAAAGAGCTGCCACCTGCCGTATATATTCCCGTTACTCATGACCGCCGCCATCTTGTTGCACTTTCACTTCGGCCAGCGCAAGAGGCGAAAACTTGGTAAGCTCTATAGTAGCAAAACTTGGTAAGCTCTATAGTAGCGTGGTTTTGCAAAATGTATAATAGGGAGAGGGCAGCGAGCCCCGTGGCACTGATAACTGATACGAAGCTACACTCTCTCATGAAGGGGGGTTCTTATTTGAACCACGTGTTCTTCGGACTTCTTTTTTCCTCAAGGCAAGAAGAGGGCGGCTGTTAGCGTGGTTTTCCTGTCTGAAATAATCTTGCAGATGGGTGGGATTTTCTATATAAACGCGCACTTGGAGCTTCGCTTAACGCTATGTATGTCTCCAGGCTGGTCCTCGCAGCTTAGCAGGTGTTCTCCGTGCGTTTCCTGATGCCGTTACGGTTTGTAGTATAAAATATAGTAATAAGTTGATACCACACAGCGTGACGCTGCAGAGTGAGTGACAGCCGGTGCAGTCACATGTCGGAAACTCCTATTGCAGCATGCATTGAGTGGCTGTTAGGTTCACACATTAGTTCTCTCTCTCTCTTTCTCTCTCTCTCTCTCTCTCTCTCTCTCTCTCCCTTTTCAGGGTTGAGAGAAGTGCGCCTATGCGCCATTGTCGTATCGCTCTATCTCCTAGAATGCTCGTCCCCTCTGCATTCTTGAAGCTTACACGAAATCGTTCATCTCAAGCGCGCCATGCATTGTTGCGCGTTCGGCATTGTGCTCTGTGCGAGCATTTTCGCGGAGTCGGTGTTAGAAATTCCCGTTCACCAGAGGCGGTAAACGAGGCGCCAGACTACAGCAAGCTATGCATGGGCACGTACTGCAGCGCTGATTGTACTATGTGTAGCGATGAAAGGAAAAGGGCTGTAGCATTCTCACTCTCCAGGGACGCATCAATTCCTCTCTAGGGAAGGACGAGAGGGAGCGGCAGTTCTCGGCCAAGTGAAGTGTCCAGCGTGCAGCTCTCCTTCCTGTATGCCAGAGGTCGGCTTTTCGCGGGACCTACTCGTGGCACGCAGTGTCTTGCGGGGCGGGAGACAGCACGCAGCCAGTAAGCGTGTCGGTACGTCTGAAGTCATTTTTATGTACTATGCAGTGTTCTCGGCTGCTCGGATGGCCGCGATGACAACCATAACCAGCAGAGGAGCCTGACTGCGCCCACTGCCTGTCCCTTATTTCTCCAATTAACGCGGCCTGTGCCAGCTGCGACCATCGTGTCGCCCAAAACTTCTTAACCTCATCCACCCAGGTAACTTTCTGCCGCCCCCTGCTACGCTCACCTCCCCTTAGAATCCGTTCCGTTACCCTTAATGGAATCATAGACTATCGGCCTTACATGTCCTGGCCATGTTTTTCTTCATTTCGGCTAGAATGCCAACAGCCCGAGTTTGTTCCCTGGCCCACTTTTTTCTCTTCCTTTCTTTTAAGCTTGTACATTGACCTGAAGTCATGTAGAACCCTTTTGTTAGCCTCCACGTTTAAGCCGCATAGCTGAGTGCCGCTGAAGTGCAACTGTTATATATACTTTCCTTTTGAAGGGGGCTCGCAAACTGTCATTCATGATATCAGAGCGGGCAGCCTAATGCGCTTCACTTTAATTGTTCTTTTCTTACAATTTCACTCTCGTTGTCAGAACCTGCGGTCAGCCGATACCCGGCATTCCCTTACTTCCGCTGCCTCGCTACTTATCGTAAACTGTTATCTCGCGAGACGGTTGAAAATTCCTCTGGTTTACTGTGCACATTAATCTTTAGACCCACCGTTCTGGTTTGCATGTGCAGGTCACTGATCCTGCTTTACAATTCGTTTTTCAAGTTGCTTAACAATTAAGGCACAGTCATGACTCATGAGCGAATTGCAGAATACCAAGGTATTCTGCTTTAACTCCCGACTTTTCCCAAACAAGTCTCAGTGCGTTCTTCAGACAAGCCGTGTACAGCACATTAGACCACGTGTTTCCCTAGCGATAGTTATTGGGATTATATTGCTTCCTTTATGAATGGCTGTTATTTGTGCAGCCGTTATAGGTATCGAACGTTTTACACATGACGTTGTTTATAGAACATGCTCTGTTATCAGCATGTTATACTTATGCCAGTTATGTTGCGCCGCCTACTTATTAATTTTGATTGATGTACTAATTGTACACCGTCTGTAGAGTTAAAGTCGAAGGGAGCCAACGGCCACTGACTGAAAGGTAACCATATCAAAGTGAAGTAAGAATCTAATCGGACAAATAATTGGTTAGAAAGTAGAAGAAAAAACAACTACGCGTCGTCGATAGGAGGATGTACTCACCCTTTAGCGTTTCTCAGATATTTGGTCTCGTGGAAGAGCTTACCGGTATTGTTTCTAACTGTCCCATTGCTTATTTATAGTGCCGACACCATTATGATATCTCTGAGATCAACATCCCCTGCATTAAAACTGAGGTCTTCTCGGGTTAAGCGGAGCATTTCCTTCCTCTATTTTCACTCGTGTACTGACAAATTGTAGATGGAGAATACCTCAGTAATCTGCGATTTGCCGATGACATTGCCTTGCTAAGCAACTCAGGGGATGAACTGCAAATAATGATTGATGACCTAGACAGGAAAAGTAGAAAGGTAGGCTTGAAAATCAATATGCAGAAGACTAAGGTAATGTTCAACAGCCTCGGGAAGGAACAGCAGTTTACATTAGGTAGCGAAATACTGGAAGTAGTAGGCGGAATATGTCTACTTAGGACAGGTAATAACCGCAGATCCGTACCACGAAAAGGAAATAACAAGAAGAATAAGATTGGGATGGAGCGCATTTGGCAAGCACTCGCAGATTATGACTAGCAGCTTACCGGTATCGCTCAAGAGGAAAGTATACAACAGTTGCATCTTGCCTGTACTCACCTATGGGGCTGAAACGTGGAGGCTAACCAAGAGAGTTCTACTTAAGTTGAGGACAACCCAGAGGGCTATGGAACGAAAAATGGTAGGGGTAACATTAAGAGATAGAAAGCGTGCAGAGTGGGTCAGAGAAATAACTCAAGTTACCGACATTCTAGTAGAAATTAAGAAGAAGAAATGGACATGGGCAGGACATGTAGTGCGAAGAGAGGATAACCGATGGTCGCTAAGGGTAACAAACTGGATTCCAAGGGAAGGAAAGCGTAGCAGGGGGCGGCAGAAAGTTAGGTGGGCGGATGAGATCAAGAAGTTCGCAGGGGTCAAGTGGATGCAGCTAGCACAGAACCGGGTTAAGTGGAGAAATATGGGAGAGGCCTTCGCCCTGCAGTGGGTATAATCAGGCTGATGATGATGATGATGATGATGACTGACAAATTGACGATAGACCCTGATGATGGAGATATATACCCCTGCGGCATATCCGCTCCCGCAGCCAGCCTTCCCGTGGACTATGCTTCCAAAGAATGCACGAACCAGCCGCGCTCGCCGGTGGCGGGACAGCGGTGTGCCTCTACTGGAGCCACGAAGAGCGCGTGCTGGCAGTGTGTCAGCGGTGGTGCGTGCATTGTTGCAAATAGAAGGGAACGAGCCCGCTGCTTTCCCGTCCAAAATAAGCTTCGGTGCCTGCATGTGCTTGCGGAATCTCGAACGAGTCTGGGTGACGCAAGGTGCGGATATGTGTCCGTAGTGCAATGGACGGACACTGGAGTCTGCTGTTCAGTGGGACTTTGCAATTCGGACAGCGTCGTCGTGCGTTCGCCCGCTCACATATGTGGTGCTGCCGTCAGCAGACGCCGTACGAAGTTTGTTCTTGTGGCAAGCCGCGGGCACGCATACGACGACGAAGGTGCCGATCGCTACGGTTCGTGCTCGGTTTATTTTTAAGTATTTGTAAGTGTAGTATTGCCTTCCTCAGTCAACGGGCCATTTCTAACGGCGGCCAAGAGCCACCAGCCACTGGCATCCGCGGGCTCGGCGCATGCAATACTGGTTAGTGCGTGGTGTGGGCCTCTCACAACTCTTCGTTTGGCTCTCATATTTCTTCTCCCTGGGAGACGGCGTGAGAGTTCTGTCCCAGACTGAGGCGAGCATTCAGCGAGTCAAACTAAAGGAACTCGACATTGGCTTCTCGAGCCATCATTGGCTGTAGAGGCAGCGTCATGACGCTGCCCTTGCGAGTCGCAACAGCGGCGTTAGCTAAGCAGACGTAACTATATCAGACGCGCCGCTTTCGGCGCTGCCTTGGCTTTGGGAGTCGCCATGCAGCTGGCTGCTTTGCCGTGCAGTGGCGAGTCTGTGGCGCGTGCACGCTGTGCGCGCGCAACACGTTATCTTTACGGCTGTGTTATTGTACATAGTGCATGTTAGGCAGCGCAGCCACTCCCAGATGAGCATGCAGTATACGACCGGATCGACTTTAGCCCCACTGGGCGGCCGTACCTCGTCGTGTGTTTTGTGCTTCCCTTTATTTCTGTGCGGCATCTGTTGGGAGGGGATCGAGCGGCAGCAGGAGCTCGCTCACGGCGGCGCTGGTTGCCCTGCGTGGGTTAGCTGTATCGCTTGCATCGTCAGCGTCGCGGGGTCCGATTTGCCTTCCCGTTGTCGTATTTTTAGGGCTAGCGTATACGGTCGCGTAATACGATTTAGCAGCTGGCTCTGTGAAAGGGCTTCTCTTGCGTTACCGAAAAGATTTGAGCATAACCGACGCAGTCTTCGTTTGGGGGCCGCCAGTTCGTGGGCGCTCCTCATGCGCGAGGTACTCAGAAAACACAGACAGCGCACTGCTATAGGGCTTCCTTTCGCTTTCCAGCTCAGAAGTCGTGGCTCTGGTTTAGCTCACTGTTTATCTCCTCGTAAGGAAATCACGCCAGTTTCCTTTGTGCGCCTTCGAGCATAGACGCACAGAAAGAAACGCTGGACGAAATCTCCATGACAACATTGGAATTACCGGGATCACTGTTTATATTTATTTTTGCGTGGTAAGTTTTCGCATTGCGGACACATATAGATAGGCCTTAATCATTCATTATTGTTTCATATTTTTTTTTGTTTCGCTTAAAGTATTTGTTTTTCTTGGCCGGGTATGTTTTTGTCGCCGATCTGTCGTTCTGATAGCTTTAAATGCATCTAGTCTATAGGCCACATTCTTTGTGAGTGCCCGATATACAGCGAGGAAAGGCAGTACCTGTGCCGTTCGCTGGAACATCTAGATGGACGCCCATTGAGTGAAACTAAATTTTGGGTCCCTGGCCACGGCGATCGTCTGCGGCGAAGGCCTCCCAGGCACTGCTCCGCTTTATGAGAACCACAGGCGTAGTCGAAAGACTATGAGTTTGCTATGATATGACTGTGACGTGATGTGATGTGGTGCTTAATGTGACTGTATTAACTTCAACTATCCCTCTCTCACAACTTTTATATCCACTCACCCCCTTCCCCCAGTGCAGGGTAGCAAACCGGTTGCTTTTACTGGTTAACCTCCCTGCCTTTCCTCCTCATCTTCCTCCTCCTCCTCCTTGAGCACGTTGCGTTCTTATACGCATGTGGATGCCTTGTGTAAAGTCAGGTGTGTGCGAACACTGTTTGAAGGGGTTTAACGGCGACAGTGAGGTGCATTTTCTGTGTCCCTTTCCTCCTGTCGCACAGGATCTGCTTCACTTTGTGGGCATATACGTACTGCTGATGCTCAACGTTGAATGGGCTGCTTTTTGTCCCCGTAGTTGCGAACATCGAGTCCGTGGCACTGACCTTACCATCTCCCCTTCTTCTTACCCCGTCGTCATTTGCCCAGCTCTCTTCTCATCCCGCTCTCGAAGCTCGCCGCTCATCTCGCCCTGGGAGACACCAGGCATTTCGCGCTCGCCTTGTCTCGGTCGCAGCGTCACACACGACGGCCATCGGCCACGCTTGCGCGAGCTGGCCCGCGTCTGCCCCGCCGCTTTCCGCATTGCGCTGCCAAACCTCGCTGAGCATTTTCCCCTCTATTTCTCTGAAAGGACATTGACTTTCCAGCCGTATACTTTCTCTTTCGGCCCAGTATAGTGAAGCTGAATAGTTCGCTTCAGTTTATTTGTTTCAACGTCTCAAGCCATAACGAAGTGCGCGTCCTGTAATTTCTGCATATTTTTCGAGGCGCTTGCTCCCTTGGCTCTCATGGCGTGCACCTTCTAAAGCAGACATCAAACATCACTTCCGGAGCATTAACACACTGCAATACATAGTTGTTCAGGTGGATGGTATATACCCGTCTCTTTGTTGTGTATGTCTCAGTGCGGAAGTAATATACCGGGCACGAGGCATGGCCCGCTTCGCCTTTGGTACAGCAGAGCATTGTACACGGGACCTTGTTCTGCCGTGGCAACGCCCTCTGTACTGATTGGTTCGGCCACGGCGCTGTCGGCTGCTCGGCAGCGAAAATACGAGGACGGCCGCGAAAGCAGTCGCGCGCGCGCGACCGTATTTCCACGGGGTTAGGAATTGCAGTTTCCCACCGCGGAGTTGGTATTTGGTGCGCTTAATTGCTTTGGAAGTATAGTGCCCCTCTGTCTTTTCTTGTCCTTCACGAGAGCGCAGTAGTCGGCCATATATTGATCTTTCTGGCCGACCTATCTCCCTTCGAAATCAGTGAACTCGTGTAAATATAACATATCTATTGCTGGCTTGAATTCTCCCCAGCTGCGCTATCGGTTTTAGGGAATTTATCAGCCGAGTTTTCAAGCGATCGATCACCTCCTCGCCTACCCGCAGAGCATGCATGTCGTATACGTGTCGCTGCGATGACGTCTAACCGAAGCTCGAGGGGTTACATCGACTTGACATCCCTCTGTGTAATGTGCGACTCAAGTCTGGACTCTCCACCAGACATCCTGTTGACTTTGCGACACCCTCGCCACGCTTTCTGTGTGATATACCTCTGTTTGCTGCTAAATAGGCGCCTTGGGTCAACGGGATACGGGCATAATTTACGTACTTTCGGCTATTCGTATGCTGCAGCTCGTTTCCATCAGCCGGCGGCCGCTCGTAGTTTTAACGGAGTGCGTATGCAAACGAGGCTCATTTCGCCGGCTCTGAGGGGCTCCATTGTGCGGGCGTCTCCCATGTTGCCGGGCACAAATTTTCCTTGGGCGCCGATTAAAAGCGACCTCGCGTCGTGGTGCCGCCAAGCGCTGAGATGGCATCTGTGCGTGGAGGCAGCCGTTGTCTTGGCTCCGGGCCTTCGCCGTATGTTTTATTGTCATTGGAAAGGCGGCCAGGGAACCGACCAAAGAGGTCTGGTGATGGTCGGCTGCACGCGAAGCCGTGTGAACCAGGGCCAAACTGTTCTCAGGGAGAGATAACGTGGCCGATAGCGGGAACCGCGCCTCGGCAAGCTCCAGACTCTTGTGGTCGGTTTTTGTTGGTCGGACGTTCTTCTCTTAAAAACTGCGCCCTATCTAAGTACAGGTGTAGTGCATTTGTCTCGCCACACTGATGTCACTTGTATAGCGTAAAAAACGATAAGCAGGGGATAATCGCGGTTCCCTGACCCCATATTTGCAGCAGCGGCGAAAGTGCACAGAATGTTGTTAAAGATCAACAGGGCATGCCTTCGTCCGGCAGCGAGCGAAACGCAGCGGTACGGCTGTCACAACAATAGGCGCTTGCTCGTGCTGTGTCTTCACGGCGGTTGTTGCGGGTAACGCTCCCTTTTTAAAGTGATCGCCCTTCTCCTATTGGAGCTTTCAAAGAACGAACCAACCGGGGTCCCGTCAAACGTCCCCGCCTATCTCGGTCCGACGTGGATGGAGGTATTTTTACACTCAAACGGTACCGAATGCCTGGTCTTCCCGGCATCGCGAATCCGGCTATTCCCCAAATCGTGACCTCGGCAGCGGCGCCAGACAGGGAACGCAAATACATTAAGCAAAGAGAGCGGAGGCTGACGGAAAAGATGCGACGGTGAAGAACAGATCGAGTGAAGGCAAGAGCGGCGGCGTACAGAAGTGGAAGAACAGTGACATGGATGGAAGAACCGGAGGAAGAGCTTCCTCCGCCGGCGCCGTGGATTGAGGCGAAAATAACCGCTGCCGGGATACATCTACCTCCTTCGAGAGACTGATAAGATCTCCTCGCTGCAGAGAGAGGACCGAGCATGCCTGGGCACCGCCGCCCTGTACGGATATACGCGCCTTCTATGGGCGCAAGAGGGGCGCCGGGCGCATGCGGCCTCAAGAGGACGTCGTTTCTTGCCGCGCATCGCTCCGACAGTGCATGCGAGTGCCACTTGGGGCAATAAATAGCGGCGATAGCAGTAGCTGATAGAACGTACGTAGAGCAGAGAAGAGGCGACGAGGAGATGCGTGTGCGTCAGTATCCGCAACACTTCCTTCGCACGTATCGTTTATTCTTCGTTTCGAACGGGACGTGTACGTTACACAGAGCAAAGCAAGTTCTTGCTGCTTGCCCGACCGAGGCAACCTTCGGAAACGGGCAGCAGCAGCGGACGAGTGCTAAAGTAAGGGTGTGTAGACCAAAGCTATTGAAAGTGCACTAAACGAGCGTTGTGTGCGAGTCCGTGTATAAAGAAATTGTTAGGGGTCAACTTAATGTGCCTTTGAGAAGAGCTATACCGGTCCTCGGATGAGAATGAAACCTGTGAAAGACGTCTGCGCAGGGCCAGATTCTCAGTCTGCGCCTCCATGAAGACCAGAATATGGGGAAGAGTATGGCACAGTCAGTATATTAAGCCTCAGCTAGAGGCGAAAACCGCGCTTAATAGGCAGTTGTTTTACGCGGAGCAGCGCCACCTCTTAGAACGGCTGGTAGCACAGGTGCCGATGAACTCGGCCACCATGCACTTTCTTTGAAGTCGTCGGATTTTTCTCTGTCTGGATCATAGTGGCTATAGTTGACCTCTGACCGGTACTCAGAGGTGCAGTGATCGGCAATAAAAATGAAGTTTGAAATCTCGGCAGTCGATTTACACTACCGACGTCCTGAAATGCGGGAAAGGCCGTATCGCTGCCGTTTTCACATGAATGCCAGTGTAGCCTGTCATCTGGGATCCGAGCCAAAACATCGGTATCGACTTGCCCGCATATTAATTTGCGATTTTGAAGAAGAGCAGCGCGACTTAGAACAAGGACGGGAAGGAAGACGCAAAGAGACAGGCGCTAACTTACAACTAATGTTTATTGATTGAAACGGGGAAATAGATAGATCGGGCTCCAAACAACAAAAAGAAAACATAGGGGCAATGCACACTAACCCTTGTTCATGCACGTGAAAGAAACACACAAATGATGCAGCATCATGACTTGCTTGCAGCTAGAAATTACAATTGTTTTGTTGACAAAGCTAAGGAGGGGCTTTTGCGCGGTGATTTTCGCGGCTTCAGTGATTTTTCGAGTCTACTTTTTTCGATGCATACATATCATGTTTGTTTGATGAAATTATGGCTGGTAATCTTTTACATCTTTACTTTCACAGTCTCTGCAGTGGATGCTGAGATGCCCTATTGCATCGAAAATGTTGTTTTGTTCCCTTAGGCGCTCGTCAAGGCATCTGCCCGTCTGGTCGACGTACCGTTTACTGTGTGATAGTGGGATGAAGTAGATGACACCTTCTAATTGGAACGCTACAAAAGGAGCCTCATGCTTTATGTTGGACTTTCCTGGCATGAATTCGGCGCTAACAAGTTTGCACGATTTCCCAAACTTGGCGGGAAGCGGCAGTGAATAGTAAATATATATGACGTCAAATGAGCGAGCCTCAAGACCTTTGTTCTTATGAGTTTCTAAATCTTGGATTGCATCCTGTGATTTTTTTTTTTTTTTCACCGGATATCGGTCGTCTAAGTTTATTGAATTCAAAATCTTAAAAAAATACCGCCACAGTTTTTTGCCACGTGCCATTCTCAGATACGATTGCACGGAAGGGACATTACTGCTTGGGCGTCTTTGCACTAAAAAATAGCTCTAAACTGAGTCATTTACATTTGTCATTTCAATTTTTCAGGACGTCAAGGTTGCGCTTTCGCACACTTTCCTACTTTCCTCGCTTTAGCTTCGATCTTAGGCAGACTTTTTCGCTACATTAAAGGACGACAGTATAGATTCGCGACGCGACAGCAGCACTGCGAAACCTCCTTCCTTGCCCGCGATACAAACACAGCGAATGTTTCTTCAAGTAAGACACAGGTCTATAACTGGAGAAGAAATCACTGGGGCTTTGCAGCGTAGCTACGCATCGGCTCCATCGGACACACTCCTGTCTGATTCGACGGCGGGTGCCAGTCTGGATACCTGTCTCATCATGTCCAGAAGTTCTGCTCGTTTCCCCTTGGGTGCGGTGGCTTACTTTGATCCGTGGGATAGACGCCACGTACTTCGGTGGACAGTGAAATGTTCCCTGCGGAGTGGATGACGTTCTCCGCCTTGCGCTTCTTCTCAGCCTCTGAGGCATGCACGGAGCTGAAGGAGTGTCTTTGGCCAAATGAAATCCGCAGTAGAGTTCGCCAGGTCGGATAATTCTTCGTTGCGTGAGGTGGAGGCTAGGCGTCGTGAAGCTGGAAGTAAAGGTAGTGCCGGTTCTTGTTCAAAATGGCAAACCAACTCGTCCAAGCATCCGTTCGAACGAGTTATATTGTGCGAGACCGGCCGGTGAGGGCATATTATGTTGTTGTTGTTGTTTTTTGTACTTAATAAAAGCTTCGTTTTCGGTTAAATCGACGCATGCCAACTCGAGTTAGTTCTGGGCGAATCCCTTTACATAAATACGGCTGCGACAACCGTGCAAGACGGAATGGCGCAGCGATTGCTCCCGCATTGGACACGTTCCACGGTCGAGTGCGCGCCCTCTCGATCACGCTTCGTCTGTACACGTTTATTACGCGCGAGCAGCAGGATCGATCTGCGGTGGCGATGAGCGACGCAATTAAGGCGTCTATTTCAAGATCTTCCTGAAATGGCCCCATGTACATTCCCCATCGATTCACTGCGCCCGCATAACCGGCCTGGTAAAGAAACGATCCTGAGGTCTGCAGGTCCATCTAACGAGGCAGCAACCGGGAACAACTTATCGACTGCGGCTACGCATACGCCGATACTATGTCCTCGATGGCAACAGGAAAGAACCTCACGGTGGCCTTAATTAATTCCGAAACTTCCACTTCGGCGTCCGCGCAGCTTGGTGTCACTGAATCCCACTAACTGTGCCTGGCTCTCCATCTCCGCCAAGCTCCGTCAGCCTTCCCTTCTTCGCTGTTTAATAGCACATTACGTGCATCCCTGATATTCATTTCCGTCTGATGATGGGGCCGCCACGTTATTTCTTCGAGTTCGTTATTTAATCCGTACCACCTTCGAAAGAGACGCTCGCGAGCCCACGTGTGTGCGTGGCCGTGGAGGCTGAAGACGACAGCTCGTTTGCAGGCCGGTCGCCAGTAGACGCGAGCGCTTCAGTTCCGGCCCTCAGAGGCACCTTCGCCTTGAAACTTAGCGACGCATTGCATACGCATATACTTGTGAAAACTCGCCTCGGTTGTGAAAATTTGCACGGTTTTGTATCCTTCCCACTTCCACCGAAAAACAGCTTCTAGCTGAGGGCATAGCATCCGATTTTCTGCACGGAGCGGAACGTGTCTAATTTCGCTCGAGCGAGCCGGACAAGGTCGTTCTGCTTGTATGCAGATTTTTTTTTTTTTTTTATGTTACTCTCTCTCTCTTTGTGACGCGTTTCTGTCCGCATTACGCATTGTCGTGACGCTGGGGCTATGTCGACCCGGCCTTCACTTGGTAGCGTGCAGAGACTCGGGGTTGAAGAAGGACTGAATCTTCGAAGTTGGTAAAATATGTACAAGCAGGTTTAATGGCACTTTGAGAAACTTATTTACAAGATTATTTACATGAAGAAGAAGGTTACATCAGCAAAATGACAAGCGTTAAGAGTTCATAGCGAGAAGCGACTGGATGAGCCGTTTACCCAGGGCCCAGAGCGACATTTCGTGCTCTGCAGCGTCCTTAAAAACCCCCTATGTCCAGCCCCTCTCTGAAGATGCTGACCAACCAAATCCAGGGCACGCCCCTCAGGTATCGGCATCCAATCGAACACATCACTGCACTGATGGTCTGAAGCACTGACTGGTCCGGCATTCATTCGTTGGGCGTGATCACTTGTTGGCGGGAAAAGCTTGGGAACGGCGAGGAGAGGAGGTACATTTCTATTCTTCAGCAAAGAAACCACAGGCTGGTTCTGACAAGGGGTTTTACTTCTCAGAAACCCGAGTGCACGTGGCGCCGCATAGGGCTCCCAACAT
>JAJIZL010019871.1:430185-446317 GCA_023969395.1 Amblyomma maculatum
CAGGCGAACAATAGAGCGCGCAATTGCGGATGCTTGGTCGTAACAGCATGCACATTATCGTTGATCTCTCTCTCTCTCTCCTTTTCTTATTTTTTTTTTTTATTTCCCTTCTCGCATGTGATGTCTCCAAACTACCCGTGCAGTGCCATATTCGGGGGCGCGTAGCGTGCGACTTTTCACGGCACCCTTTTGGCGTGCACAACGTAGCACGACGCTTCGTGCGTTCTTTTCCGAGGAGACGCCCTTCGTGTCCAGCGTCCGTCGTCGAATCGTGACCCAGGCGTATGTCCGCGCGGTTCTCGCGTCCGCCGATTCCGTGCGGCGGCCGGCCTTGGGTGTCGGGCGGGTGTGAATCGCCGTGCTTGTGCGAGAAGCGTGCCCTTGGTCTGGAGCTGACCGTGCTCCGCCATTGCCGCCGTGACCCACTGCTCGACGGAGGCCAAGGACGGAGGTTCGCTCCGCCGAGCCCCCACGGAGTCCAGGCCGCGACCAGCGCGTAACTGATCTGCTGCTGTTGTACGAGCCACGTGCCGGGCAATGCTGCGTCGCTCCCTGGTGAGGCAACAGCGGTTCAATTGGAACCGAGCTTCATGGTGTCGGCGCAACAGAACGGACGCGGGGCACCGTATCCTTGTTGCACAACGGCAGCGGCTTTCTTAACTGCCTGCGCGGTTCCTTTGCCCTTGCCTCGGCTCACCTCGAGCGCATCCAGCCATGTGACCCGTCTATCCATTAATTCCTGCAGTCTTGTATACTGCGTGCTCAACCGACGCTGAATCAACTTTCTTTTCTGTGGTTCTCCGATTACCGAGTACGACCATTGTGCCCATCTTAAACCACGAAAATTGGAAGGGCAATTGAGCCAGGCCTTTAAGGGTACGACGCCACAGCGCGTTAAATGGCTGCCTCATGCGGCTCCTCTTACTCGCTCATAATCACGAATCCCTTGATGTGTGCTTCTATTGTCTCACGCATTCTCACTAGCACGTAGTTGTAAGCGACGACACAATGTGACAGACCACGTGACATACATGAACAGGCCCGGTTTAACCAAGCTGTTTTCGAACGTGCCTGTGTTGACCTTGGGGTATAGCATGACTCGGCAACCAAGGGCCCCGGAGTATTCTAATCTGAAAGAAACTACGCGAGTTAGCAGCTCACATATTCTCATTGCGTTTTGGCTTACGACTGTATGATAATGGGTATGTACAAGATAATAGAAGCACAAATCAAGGGATTAGTGATTAGGCGTGTAGCAAATAAGCGCGTGTTACGCGAACGATTTTCTACAGAAGGAGTCGGCAGATATGGAAGCCGTTATCACTTTCGCGGTATGTCTTTAAAGGTAGAGCTTAAATGACTGCCATATACTTTAGCCGTCCCCATATAAAATGATATTCTGCTCCTATGTTGTTGTATTGCTGACAGTTTGGTTTCTTTATTGTAGGGTAGCAGCTGCGAAGGAGGCAGTGTGTTATAGCTGAGTTGGTTTATATTCTGCGATAGTGGCGTTTTTCGAGCTGAAGTGCTTATGCTTAGGCAGATGTGAAAAAAAAAAAAAAAAAAAACTTGCCTGCTAAGATGACTGAAAATTGCGTCGGATGTAATGAGTGGCATATAGCTGCGAGCCCGCACATTTCGAGGTGGGCGGTAGAGTTTCCGGGGCATGACTTTTGTCAGCCTCATTATACCAACTAGGAGAATGACCTTATAATGGACTTTCGCAGTCCAGCACATTCAGAGTTGTTAGTAAACGTTAATAGTCCTCCCGTGCACCTTAGTCGAAGAACACTACAGGAAATTTTCGTTGTGGTAACAGAATTTCGTTGCGGTTTTCGTCAGTTAACTAGTTTTGACGACGGAAATTTCTGCATTAACATCACACCACAAGTGTGTGCAGTTGCATCAGAAAAATACTACGGACTACAGAAAAGTGTACAGAAAAAAAATAAGTACAGAAGTACAGAAGTACAAAAAGTGCTACAGAATTAAGTAATTGTCTGAAGTAACGGCAAAACTGCTGAATATTTAGTCATGTTTTTGACATGTTTCTGTAGTTCTTTTATTTTCAACTGCCTTCCTTTCGGCTTCCTTTCAACGATATCCACACGCAAATTCGCTTATAAATCGATTATTACTAAGCGTTACCGTCAAGCTGTTGTCACGACAAACCATCATTACTTCCATATGTCTCAGCACTTCAAATGGTGACGATTTTGCAGTGAATGAGTTGAGGCGGTCACAGCACGCCACGGCAGTCTGTGTAAGCAGCATCAACTCTGTGTGTTCCGGGGAAATAAACTCGAACTTCGGAGTTGTCCTGTCCTCTTTTCTATTTTATTTTTTTTTTAAAGTGGCGGGAGAGCTGTAAGACAAACGACTATGAACGGAGTTGGCTTTCGTCCTTCAATGCACTGCACTCATTTGGTTGAGTTATACCCTGTTCAGACGAGCAAGTTTAGTGTCACTTTCAACGAGTGCACTCGCGTTTAGTGTCATTCGCATCGTGTCACACGATGAACTTTAATGACACTCGCAGCCGAACACACTCAGCGGGAAGTGAGTTTGGCGAACTCACTACACTTTGTCCGGCAGGCGAGTGTGTAGTCTCGACAGCAGGGCAGTGACATATTACTCATACATTTTTTGAAAATTACAATGTTTTGAAATGTTTATCGTAATTTCATGAGCGTCTCTATTAATAGGCATGAGATTTAAGCGGTCACCAACTGAAAACGATGCGTACACATGAATAGCTACCCTCGCTCTCAGTGCTTGCGCTAACGCGAAGGCGTTCGTCTGCTGCGCTGCACTTTGATGGTATGCGGTATCTCAAGCTCACGACCGGCTTTCTCAAGCTGCATCAACGAAGTTGGAGTTATTTGTAACCCAATCTCTAGAAAGTCGTCATTTGACAGGCAGCATTTCGCTCAAGCGCCGGCCGGAGACACCACCGCTTTTCATCCCGCAGGCCGCTAGCGCCAAGCCAGCACCTCGTTGTCACGGGCGTCAGAAAAGTGTGCGAGAATTTGTTTTTCCCGTAAATAATGATCCCTGAAGTAAAGTAATGTCAGTAATTAATCCTTCTTGGGGATCGTTGACCTATACCGAGTCGCTAGTAGGTGTAATTGCTGCGACACAAGCAAATTTCTGCTCACAGCTTCATAGCCATCGTCGCCGGCACAGCTCACTCTTGCAGTACACGTATACGCCATCTAAGTCGTCGATTTGAATTGCACCTGTCACTTATTATGAACAGACAACAAGGTTGACAATAAGGCAGTACCACGAGTGAGCCATATATTCTATTAAGCTGGCCATACGAAAGCGCCGCCCACTGATACTTTGATGCGAAACAAACTATATATAGGCCTATCGACGACCACGGAGGAGCGCACGGCCAAGCGCTACTTGCACCGCGCGCACTGCCGTTCACGGGCGCTCGATGGGCGGTACTACAGCGGAAAGCTAGTAGAATCCGGTGCTGTGAACGCTGCGAACTTGTCGCCTACTTTTGTGATACTGCGGAAACCGGACCTTTTTCGACGTTGTGTACAACGGCAAGAAGACGTGACGATGCTGCCGTACGTGGGTGCTGCGCCGCTGGACATTTTAGGCTGCATAGAAGCGCCGTCGGACATGGTTTCGTGTGAAAAATGCACGCTGCTCTGAATCATACTAGTTCGATAACTTTTCGCGCTCGAACACCGGTGACTCCACTCCATATGCATATACTCGCTACTGGCATTTTCTCGGATAACGATGCAAATCAGTCGCAAAGCTATATACGTTCGCGATAACCGCGGTTAGCAGCGTTAGCGAAAAGCGCGGTCAAGCTAACATGCCCGTGCGACATCGCGATGTTTTTTTAGTCAAGTCCATGTACTCAAATGCACAAATAAACTGGATATTAGCTTGGGGTCATTGTGCTTGCAATAAAATTGAATTCTAAGGTATTTTCATGAAATCTAATTAATTTTCACATACGGCTGCAGCATCCGCATCGGCACTGCCGTCATTTCAAAATGACACTTGATTTTGCCGTGTGACAGCGAGCACCGAAAGTGTCACTCTTCCTATGTAAGTGCACTTCGTGAAAGTGTCACTAAACTTGCCCGTGTGACTGGGGTATTAAGGATGTCTGCGCGGCCGACGTACACTATCGTAACGCGCGGATTCGTGACGCCGGGATGTCTCCGACCAGTTTAACCGGGTCTTAATGGTTTCGGAAAATTTAGTCCATGGTGGTGCACCAGTTCGGCGTCGAAACGCAGCCTAATTGAACGCCGATTTGTGACAATTAAAGAATGGGCGAGGGTGATTATCTAACGTACGTTAGACCACATCATGTGTACATAGTATAGCTCTCGTAGTATTTTCAGCCAGGCGTCCTGCGGCTGTTTCGGCGTTTTTTCTTTTTTTTTTTTCTAGGAAAGAAAGGTTTCATTGCTGAACTAAAATGTTTTTGGAACCAGAAGCGTGTTTTTGAGTGCAGCATTCGAGCCCGTGGCGCATGTGCTAGCTAATAACGAAATAACAGTGATGTGATTGCAGAGGGTCAAGCTATTCGACTATATACATTTCGCGCTACTCGCTGAGAATGTGCCTCATCTCTTCACACTTCCGTCGTCATATCCAGAAGTAGAAGAGCCATTATTCTCCACACGCTGCTCATGCGTTCTGGCGTCCAGAGTGGAGCAGTTAACGCTTTTGCTATAGTGCCTAGAATATACTTTTGCGTTGAACTCTGTTCACGAGGTTGCTGGGCGGCGTGTGCTAAGACCATGTGACTACGCGCTAGTTCTGGGTGGAACGCAAGCAATTCGCCCGAATCTAGCCTTCGGCCATTGTGCTGAGAGCTTGCGGGGCCTATCGAACGCCGCGAGTTTCGATGATATGCATTGGGGGAATTCTCGTAACGCACGCCCTACAATCGTCGCTAATAATGGCTGATATATATCATAGCCCCAGCTGCCGCTGTCTCTGGCCTCATTTGCATGGTCTCGCCGACAGTCTCCCAGTCCCTCAGTTTATTTTTGTTTATTTTTTTTTTTGTCTCTCGCAACACGAACCAGGCAGAACAAACACTTCGTGCCGCGCCTGTTTAAGTTTGGGGAGGGGGGGGGGGGGGGAATTGGCGTGTACATGCAGCTGTCCTATAATGATTGCCGCGCTGATGACAACGGGGAAGTGTCGGCGTTTCCTGCCCCCGCTCGCTATGCATGAGCGCCAGGTATTGGTAAACAAACCCGCCTTCTCAGTTGCTAGAATTGGATTTACCGAAATAAATGCTTCCGGCTGACGAACTCTCGTTGTGTTCCTTTTCTCGTGTTAATCACTTGCTTTAATCATCGGGTGGATATTTGAGTATAGTTAAGTGTAAAGCGAAATTTTTCCAAAAGCTTCGAGCTTCTTTCGTTGCAGTGAACCTGACGCGCGAAAAGCAGGGGGAATGCGGTGTCGTGGGGTCCCGATTGTGGTACGGACGGGGCTGTGCTGCGGCCTCGCAAGATGACATCATCGCAGGGCAGGCGGGGCTCGAATTAATGAAGGCCAACGCATTTGTTTCATGGGGCCTAAGTAATTCGCGCTGCATACGGCAGCAATAAAGTCGCCGGGTTGGTTAACTGAAAATTAAGCGGGTAACGCGAGACTAACGCGTAATACTAGCGTTACTCTTTCATCAGAATCTTTGATCGGCGGGTTTTTATTTATAGGCCATTGTCTGAGGACTGGAAATAATTAGAGGGTCTCTTAGATGTCTCTTAAGAGGAGAATAGCGAAAGCCTACCCTGCATATCCTATAATTTGCCTCCCATCGTATAGCCTCTTGTCGGCATTCGTTGCAGTGCTACATATAATTATTGTTGGTTTACAGGAAAGGGAAGGCTCAGTATATGTCACTCTTTCTCCGACCAGTGTGAGTTCGGACGGTACACCATCGCTCCGTGTCGGCGCGCGTCTTTCTCTCCCTCTTCCTTTTCTTTCTGTTCTATTTCTCTTCTGTCTGCACGAGGCAGCGGAGGTGGCTCAGCTACAGAGCCAGTAGCTGGCCCGTGCATTTTCTTTTCCTTCTTCCTACAGCCACAACAACAATAGCGGTGTCCTCGGTTGCGGATTGGTCTGTGTGCATCCATTGATTCTTCGTGGATTCTCGATTTGCTGATATGCTTCGTATGGCCGCTTTATGACGTCATTTGTTTTTCTTGTCATCGCTGGGATTTTAGTCACCAAGAACACCGGCGGCTTTTGTAGTAGTGGAACATATGTTGTTTGAGCATAAAAATGTATCCGCGCCAAATTTCACGAATTCTATAAAGAGGAAATTCTAACAGAGTAATTAGGCGCACTTTGCGGCATCCATAGATTTTCTTTAATAATTTTCAGGCGGTCCTACCCAATGTGTTTCAAGTTATTCAGCGTTGCAGAAACAGCGATGACTTCGTGATAGAGCATCCGCTTCGCACAGTCGTGTGCGCACACCCCTATCTTACACCATGGCCGTGAGGTGTTGGGTTTGGTCCTGTGCCACCGGTTTTCCAGTGGGTAGATTTTCCCCCTGGCTTCGACCAAAGTCATTGCGCTGACGAGTCAGATATACATTTCGCCGTCAGGCACTTTTTAAAACCGCCGCGAGGGGAAATGCCCATTTGCAGCCCTTTCATGTGCCTGTTGAGTGCACGCAATGACTTATTTTGAAGGCGCTTTTTTTTTTCCGAGTCATGAACCCTGCACCCTGGAAAGCCGAGCTGCGGCTACACTATAGGCGGTTGGTTGCATACCCATTTGAAAAGACCGCGGTAACGAGCCGGCAGTGTGAGTCGACCCACCACCTCCCGGAGCCGAGGTGGGAGCTCTTCTTGATAAAAACTCGTCGCAGATCTTTCATCCCTTCCCATCAGGCTAGTGAGTATAATAATAGTTTGCTTGGAGATAGCAACCAACCCCTGCTGTATAGTTCTCTAAAACCATTTGCTTGGCTTTTTTTTTTTTTTTCTTTCCGGGAGGAAAGCGGCGCACAAGAAATGCTTTGCTCCCTAACACCCATTTTGTTGAGCAAGTATCCGCATCTCGAGGTATGATTACCTGTTGTACTTTTCACACCGGAAGCGATTTTTGACATTATTACAGTGTTGCCAGAGCACAAAGTGTTTGTCAAAACAGTCTACAAAATGTGCGCTTGAAAATTTGGCATATCGAATCGAGCTGATCGATGAGTCGTCAGGCCCAAATCAAGCGTTTGACACGCTCATGCATTTATTCTTCGACATGCCCCTGTAACTGGTGCATGAAAGCTTGCAGGGGCCCTTTACCTCTAAACAAAATCTCACAATAGTAAACGACGGAGCCTTGACGAGTGACACGCACGCGGGTGCCAGTATCTAGCCCATCGATGTGCCTACGGTAGTCCGTCACAGGTGTGTGTACACCACAGGCTAGCAGCAGGAAGGCTGAAAAAACGTTCATCTGTTCCGTAGCAAGAAAGGTATCCAGGCTGTTTGTAGATGGCGCGTTCCGTACTTGCGAGCGCGCGTACGCCATGGGCTTGCGTCTACCCTCCCGCGCTTCCTTTAATTGGACCGAAATTTTATATCTGACTGAAATGTTTTCGCCGCCCGTCATTGTAGAGCATTTATGTTCTCTCCGGCCAGTCTGTACCGAGTGCCAGTAATTAATTCCCACTGCCTTACCTGCGTTCGTAGCAGAAACCGACGGAGTTTGGCGGCACCACGCAACCGGTGCACGCTGCGGTGACGACGGATTCTTACGAAAAGGGTCGCGCTAAAATTGCGGAGGTCTCTCTGCTGAGGTGGCGCGCTGCGACCACTGTTATCGGGACTCTGCAGGAGGAACCTGCCTGGAAGAAAAAGAAAAAAAGAGAAGAAACTTGGGACCGTCCGTTGTGTCCCCTCCCTCCTTTCTCTTGCGAAACTAGAGCGCCCCGTGGACACGCTCTTTGTCTCGCGTTAGCCACCGAGGATGACCCTCACCAGCTCTCTCGAGAATCCTCCGGCTGGCGCGTGTGCTGTACGGATCCGCGCCAGTTTTGGAGATAAGCGGACGCGCGCGGAGAGAAGCCGAGCTATCTATCGGGCGACCCCGTAGCAGCGTCGGCACCGCTACCCCGTGAACGAGTTCTCGGGCCCGGCCGAGCCACGCAGTGAAAACAAAAATAAACTCCGGGTTTGGCCGACAGCTTCTCAAGGCTGGGAGACATAAACGCCCCCTGAGAGCAAGCAAATAACGACCCCCTTTAAAAAGGAAAGAGTAGCGATAACAAATAAACCAGTGGCGGCCGAACAAGGCGTCGCGCCGGCCAGCGCGGGAGCGGCTCCCGTATACGCCGGTGGTATCTTGCGCGACGCTTCGTCCGAAGACGACGCTTTGGTTCCGCACGTGCGGATCTTCTTCAATATCCGCCCTTCTTCTTTCTCGTCTCTTCTTCGTGCCGTGCACGTGAGTGCGGTGCTGCTCTCCTTCGCGTCTTCTGGGCTTCTGGATCAGGGCCACCGACCGGTCCTTGCCTTCCTTTCGATGATGCTTCATTATTCTCCCCTTGCGGAGCATGGCGCCTTCCCTTAAAAAAGTTAAAAAATAAGATCGCTTTGCTCTTCCCCAACCAGTCTGCTCTTCACCGCTCGCTGCTAGCCCTCGACCGACACGATATTCGACACGGGATCCACGATTGCTCGCCTTCCAAGAAACGAATTGCGAACAAAAACATTCTTCAGCTCAAGGATCCCGAGCGAATCTATTACCGCTTGAAGGAGGTTGCGTCCGACCAGGTTTCCGGCCTTGCTCCGGAAAGAGGGTGTTCGGGTTACCCCACGTAGTGAGCCGCGCGAAAGCAGCCTTGTAGAGTACACGTGAACCGTAACCTAGCCAGGTCGCACCGAGGTTTGGCGGCCGGCAGTGTGTATAGACACTGAGTACGCCCAAAATGGATGGCATTATTTGAGCAATATGCCTTGGCGTACGGGGGATATCCTTACTTGTAACATCTTGCCGTTCAGCCGAGGAGAAAATTTTAGCCACTTTGAAAGCTTTTCGCAGGATTCGGAGCAATGAAGTGTTGAAGTACTGAAGTCCTACCTCACGCTATTAGCAGTGCGCGCTATTAGCACGCATGAACAATCGTGCTTTTGTGTGGTAATCCGCGCTGCGGCTCCGTTTCCTACGCCAGACAATAATGCCCCGCATAATATAAAACATCTGGACAGACTGGGCGTATATACAGGGGGCAAAACATTTTTATTGAACGCGCAAGCTGCGTGCTCCGGCATTTGAAGCTGGCTACGAAAACCGCGTCAAGCAACAAGGCAAGAAAGGCGTAATCCCATTCAAGCAGGCGCATACTTATGCAGACCATTTTGGACCAGATATGATGTACGCAGTTCGGGAAACGTCCAGAGCTGGCAGGTCATATTCATTGAATAGAATTAGGCAGAGAGGTCGTCCAGTAATTATTAGGCATCAGGCCTGCTACTCTAGGTGTGAGATGTTCCAGACTAGCGTCTTGCCCCGTGTACGTGACCGCGGTAAAACAAGTGTGCAATCGCTCTGCGTAGAACCGAGCACACCGCAAGAAAAAAACAATGCGCTTTATTTTCACATTACTCATTAGTTCCCGTTTCACTGCACTGATCAGTGTGCCGACTTAACGAGCGGGTTACTCTCTGCTTTTCTAGCAGATTTACCGAATTTTTTCCAACAGCGTGGGCTAACTGGTGTTTCTGTACGCTCCTATGTTTACACAGGCTGCCTCATGGGTCCACCTTGAATTAGGCGGACTGGCGGGCCCACCATGTCGGGTTCTTCGTCGTCCTCAGCGCGGCCTCCCGGCCGGTCCACATTGGCGCGCTCCAAGAGCCTGCGTCTCCCCAGGCCCACCGTCCATCCGCAGGTCAGTGCTACGACGACGCTCTCACGATAACGAAAGCTTATGTGGTTCTCTATTCGACATAACTGCTAAGCCCACAGCCATCTGCACCTGCCAGATATGCAACTTGGCTCGGAAGAGGTAGAATGTTTTTGCAAGGAGGGTCAAATTCTCCAAAGGGTCATTGGAGGGTCAAATTCTAAAGTTAAAGCTCAGCTACTTTGGTCATCTGATGAGAAGAGAGGAGTCGCTGGAGAAAGATTTGATGTTGGGAAAGGTTGAGGGTCGCCGGAGAAGGGGTAGGCAGCGAACGCGATGGTTAGATAGCATTCTCGAGGCATTGCAGATGAAGCTATGTGATGTTAAGAAGATAGTGAGAGACCGGAAAGCGTGGCGTGACATGGTCCATAGGGTCACGAAGAGTCGGACACGACTGAACGCCTGAACTGAACTGAGATGATGGTAGACTATCCTGCAGGTTGTCGCTTCTATTTCGCCGAAATGCATTCTGCAGTGTACGATACACGTAAACAAAAAAAAAAGAAAAAGAAATAACGTTTACTAACTGTGAGTAATAGTACTCGGCGTGCATGTCACTTCGCTGAACAGTGAATAAAATCCGTTTGATTAAATTTGACTATGCCAAACAAGTGAGATTCATTGAAAATCTTTAGCGTATACGTTTGATGCTTAGCTTTTTATCCAGGTAACACTTTCGGTCGCGGAGAAATTGTGCGTGGCGGTTACTGCGGTTGATTCGGACTTCTGTGGGTCCGCGCAGTGCAATTTTGTGTTTTTCGGCAGTAGAAAAAGCGCAGTTGTATGCAAATCTGAGACCCGTTTTCTGGAACGTGTCACTGCCACGTCGTTAAAATGCATTTCTTGTGGCACGCGACGCACGTACGAGCGCAAGAGACACGAGCGCATGTTGCCGCCAACAGATCACGCACCTCTTTCAGGCTTGTTTCTTGGGCCAGCTGCGCGGTGGGTCCTTTGCGTTTGTTTGCGCCTGGGTTGGCAGCTGTGAGCGCTTTGTCAGTTGCTGTTGTTTTCGGTCTAATTATATCACTAACCCTTAATGCAGTTTGCATTGCTCTTTTACACTTCTTTGCTGCTATTGTTTTACGATGGCAATCACTGCGCAATAAATTTTACCTCTCGTATATTTTTTGTTCTCCTCTGCGAAAATTTTACTGGCGACTTTTTGCCCGATTAAATGTCGTTTTCCATACGCACCGTCAGCTGGTTACCGACTAATGCCATTATATTTTTGTAGCTATAATGGCACTGACGGTTCGAGCATTGTCAACAGTGACTGTATAGTTATTGAGAAAAAACAAAACAAAACGACAAAGGGATGGGTGGCGGCTGGCGGAAATCAGAGTGATAAGGTGGAGGGTTATTTTTGCTCACCTTTGTATATAGCGATCATATATTTCACAGTGTTTACTATCACAGAAAAAAAAAATAAATGTCTGCGACTATTCGCACGTGACGTTCGGACGCGAGTGAGTTCCGATGTTCGCTCTAGAGCTGAAGCGAATGTGCCCGGGGGTGTAAAATATTTAGTCGCAGAAAAATTGAACATTCCATTGAAAGACGCAACGACATTAGTTTTACTGTAAGCTAAGAAATAACTGCCAGTCTGAATGGAACGTTGAAATAAATATAGTAAAACCACTCATAACATAATGGAAGTCATGCTCGCACCAAGAAAGATTAATCGGAATCATTTTATGTCGCCTTCGCATTGAGCATACGCACTTTACAGAGTTTTATACCTCTGTCACACGGACACGGCTGAACTCCTTTCAACTCCCTTCAACCAAGGTAGCCATTACCTCGAGGGAGATACGTGCCGTGTCACACGGCAGTCCATTATGGAAGGAAGTTAAATGGAGTTTTGAAGCAAAGGAGATCGACGATCTCCATTGATGGGCGAAGGGAGTACTCTCGTTTCCAATGTGCTTTGCTTCCGAGTCATTAAATAACATATTTCTTCAATAATGTAATTTTTACTCCTAAATATATTAGTTTTTATTGCATAAAATTGTATTCTAACTCGGTTAGTTGCGTTTAATTGTCGCGACTGCACCACGTATTGCACAACGCCGCGCATGGTGTCCAGCAGAGCGGAAAAAATGGCTATGTTTAGAGCATGGTCGTTGTTTTCAGCAAATGTGTGTTCTTTTATATTGATATGACTAAAGCTAATTGCATTTTGCGAGGAAAATAGTAGTATAAAAAATATTTCAGTTTGTTTTGGACATTATTTTTTATATCTTTGTGCAAAATAAACAGCGCCTAATGGCCCCCTGTTGGCTGCTCTGAGAAGCTCGTTGCAAGCCGTGTGACACGGGGACAACTCCTTTAAGGCGAAACTCCCTGCGACTCCCTTGCGCTCCTTTAGACCAAGGTAGTTCCGAGTCGGCCGTGTGACAGGGATATTATTCTTCCAAAAGAAGCCACACCAAAATGTAATCTGTGTGGTGAAACGCTCGCTGTAATTCACGTGCAGTAAGAGCTCGTTAATTCGAGTACTGTACGGGATCGGCAATAAAGATCGAATTATCGGATGTTGGAGCCTTGAAAAAAAAAACTGACAAAAATCATTTGCATCACGCTAAATTTATTGTATGTACGCGCGTTGTGAACCCACTCGCATAATTAAATAATAACGAAGAAAAGTATTTCGTTAGCGCGTCCACGCCGTCGCAGTTCGCAAGCGCATTTCTTTGCAGCGTTTCAAAATGCTGCGCAGCGATAACATCGCGGTCGTGTATTTTTTGACGTTAGCTCTAACGTTAGGAGGGGGGGGGGGGGGGGGGGTGAGAGGTCGAACTTGGCAGTGTGCCAGCGGCCTGACACCTAGCTCGCCGCACTCATCCTTCACGGTGCGACGCGGTAGCGACAGTGTTCACAGGAAGCCTGCGATGCGATGGAAGCTTCACCGCGCGGCACGCTGAACGGCACTTGTCGAGCGCTCACTTTTGGAAGCAGCGGAAGAACCTCGCTGGGGGAGCATATATAAAACCCACTGCCGTCGTCCGAAACGCGTGCAAACGCGATCGGTTAGCTGGCTGATACGCGGCCAATGACCGCCGTTATCACGGGCTGGCACGAAGCTCATAAAAGCGAAACTAAAACTACGTAGTCCGTTGAGGCCGTGTCAGATGGGCGATGCTACATTCACACCAAATCGGTCTAGGGGCGGAGCCTCCGCTTTTCACGTGACCATTGACGTCATGGCATCGGCATAACACATAAAAAAAGCTTTGCTCCGGCGCTGTGGCTGCGCGGAAAGCGTCGCCGAGGTAAGTCGCCTGCTTCAACTTTGAAGCCATAACGGCCGCTTGTGTACCCTGCACTCGTTGTAGCTAGCCAGCAGCGGCAACTTAAAATTCCTTATGCTAGCATAAGCAGTCTTTCCTAAAGCCCCTCAATGAGGGGCTTTAGTCTTTCTTTCCAGCTATTTATTCACTTTTTTTTTTTGCAAATCTTCGCCGAAAGAGCGCGCGAATCTCGTTCAGTTTCACACTATAATATAGCTGCGGCAACAAAATGTGCGTGATGATTATACAAACTTACTATGTGCACTCGATGTGAGCTTAGAGATATTGTTCTTGAACGATACCTTTAATTGTGATCATTCGAACCGCGCATTTGTGGAGCTACGCCGATCATCAAAATTATAGGCTTACCGATCTATAGCTGCATACTGCGCAACTTAATTCTATGCAGCTAATAAAATGGCACATTTTTAGCTGGCATGGCGTTTCGTCGGCACTTACCTCGATCATGCACAAAACCATCATGATGAGGTCGTCATGGAATTCACCAGCTGGCACACACACACACACACACACACACACACACACATATCTTTATATATATATATATATATATAATGTGTATCCATTTTACTCTCGGGATCTTACTTTATTTCATTTTATACATATGTATATGGTCCTATACCTAATACCCTTTGTTCGTTCTTATGCTGTGCTCATATTTTCTTCTAGCTGCAGCTCAGGTGTTTCATGCAGTCTTCAATACCATATCCTGGGGCAAGAAAAATGGTTTGCTTCCACTTATTAACAATATTAATTACACCGTTAAGAAAAAGAAATAAAGAAAATAAGCTAATTATAACAGCAATGTTTACCATCTCTCACAGCAGCATTCATCAAAGCTGCATTTTTATTATGCCTGCTCTCATTCGATCATACCGTTCTAATTTAAACAATTCAATTTTTTTTAACAGGACAAAAATCTTGACCAGCTAGTTAAGCTCGTGGGGCTATTCTGGACCTAACTGGCTCTAGCTGAAACCAACTGAGGATTTTCTCATAAACTATACCCCAAATGGTGAAGATTTCTGCTTGATATAATTAAAAACAAAATCTCTAAACTGAAAGCATAACCCCATGCCCTTCATAAATTTAGCAGAACATGCAGTACCTGTAGCTTTCACACCATGCATCAACTTTTCTATGCAAGTAAAAGCAATCGATGCATTCATTTTCTTGAAGAAGGCATGATATGCAGGGAAGACTTCGAAGTCATTGAAAATTCAAGTTTATTTATTATGTACATTATTTACATTGAAATGAACAAAATTTCATTACAAAGAAGAACAAAAAAATGAAGCGATATGCAGGAATTAAAGACAGATGAACTATGCATGCAATTAGAAATGCACCAGAAACATAATCTAATTTCCAGATATATATAGTCTGCACTGTCTGTAAAAACCAGCTGAAGAAAGGATCATTCGCACATGGCATACAGTGCACGTGACTCAGGTGTATGCATAGCAATAATGACATAACATGGTAAACACTCTTTTTTTGGGGGGGAAGTATTATGAGTGCTTTTCAATGCACACCATTGCCATCAGGTGTGCAGGGCAAAGACCTCTGCCGTATACATCAGCTAATTAACCGTTCCTTGTGCCAGCTGCACCCGCCTAGTCCTCACAAACTTCCTGATCTGATCCGCCCACCTTTCTGCCTCCCTCTGTGACGTTTGCCTTCTCTTGAAATGCAATGCAGTTACCTTATAGCAACCATCAGCTAGCTTGCCTGAATATGAAATGCCCTGTAATGTCCATTTCTTCTTGGTTTCAACTAGAATGTTAATACTCCCGTTTATTCCTGACCACTGTCTCTGCTCACTTACTGCCTCTTAGTGTTAAACCTATCGTTTTCTATATCAAAACTGTCTGCATTGTCTAAAAGTTATATTGAAACCTTTTTTTAGCCTTCACATTGCTGCCCAATAGGCAGTACCGAAAAGATACAGCTGTCACATATACTATTTACTTCTTGAGGTATACTACTGGGCAGCTACCATTCATGATCTGAGAGCTAGTACCTGCCAAATGTACTCCAAATCAATTTTATTTTTCTAATTATTTGACTGCCATCGAAGAGACAGGCGGTTGCTATACCTGTACTTATAAGACATATTTCCTAACCACTTCCAGGTCCTTGCTACCTATTGTAAACTCCTATTTGCAATCCTAGCCTGTTAAGTGTTACTTTCATTTTATCCATATAAAATTTTAGCCCTATTGCTCTACCTTGCCTGTCTAAATTCATCCCCTGAGTTACTTTGTCAAGGCACCATTATCAATGAATCACAGGTTACTGAGGCATCATCCTATACCCTTCAGTAAAAAAAAAAAAGAAACTGCTGAATTATTTGGTGAAATGAGAAATAGGGCTAAACTGTGCCTTTCTAAGTCAATGATTGTAATGGGGTCATTTGCCGTGCAGGTGCCTTCGTTTAGGGAGAGGCTTCAGAGATGAACATTCCTTTACTGGTGAACTTTGCACATGCAAGCCAGAACTCTCTGGCACAGAACTGGCTAGCCTTCTGAAAGCATAGTAAAAAAAATAATTCGTTTCGGAGAGAACTTCCTCGTTATGACAATGATAAAAAATTGAAGTGCACTTTTCCCAACCTTCCGCAATTTTTCTGTGCATTTCTGAAGGCCCTGGAGGAACTGCTGGCTCAAACACTGCAGCCCCAGAAGTTTCTGTTGAGTATTTCTTAACTGTTTATGGTCATGGAATGTTGACGCGGTCGATGCCCTCGCATCAAGCTCTGTTCGTTGTACTAACGGGGACGAAACTTTTCAGGACGCGTCATGGAATCGAAGACCAATGTAGCTGGTGTCAAACAGATAAAAGTTAGACCGGCATATATGCTGTGACATAATTGCGGCACTTTACAGAAAAAAAAAAA
>JAJIZL010019871.1:446717-476736 GCA_023969395.1 Amblyomma maculatum
TAGGGCCCCTGTTATCATTCTTGAATCTATATGCATGTGCATGCAGATTTGTATATGTAGTTACAGGCGGTTACAGAAAGGCTAAATTCCTAACGCTAGTTGAATAAAAAAAAATCAGCTAGGTATAACCATCATCAATGTCAAATCTTGCATATACCGAGTTGTCATTCTTCCAGCATTCTTCGCCGAGGATGCAGATTTTTACAACTTCTTTCTCTACCCGGAAAGGCACGTCCATAAGAATTTTTCCATCATATGATGAATCATGGAGAACATGTAAAGAGGTACGCATTTATCAGGTTTGTATAAATGACTCACACACACACACACACATACACACACTCTCTCTCTCTTTCGCGCGCACGCTAATAAATTTTGCGCAATCCTTCCTACAATCGAAAAGCGAAATTATTGCTCTTATGTACAGTATAAAGTTCACATTACAGCATTGCACAGTTCGCCTTAATGCTGTCGTGCTGCAGCTAAATGGTACAAGAAAAATCGAGTGATGCTTGCATGCGCATACACATACATATATTACTGGCTAGAGCGCCGTCACTGTGAAAGGAACTTACCTTTAGGTGACGCATCGAACTCTCGTGAAGTCCGCGCAGCTATACTTTAAGGCCGTTGTCAGCCGAGATCTCGCCGACTTTTTACAATCTTCTTCGCATTTCAGGTATCAATGTCAGTAGCCTCCCTCCTCATGTATGTCGCTGAGGTAGCGTCGCAAAATGAGTTCCTGACGTTCAGGAGCGTCACTCAGGGTCGCGAGGAAACAGTGGAATGGATAGAGAAGATCGAGAAGCGCGCGCGCGGATCGACGGCAGAAAGGAACGTGCGGAGCGCGCTTTTTTATGGTATGTATTTTTTGCCGACGGCATGACGTCACTGATCACGTGAAAAGCGGAGGCCCCGCCCCTAGACCGATTTGGTGTGAATGTAGCATCACCCGTGTCAGATGAGGCGCACTTGCCGTTGCGTGCACGTCAGAGGTGCGCGGTCAGCTGCGCAACATGTAGCGTAGGTTTGAGGAGTGCTATCTTGACAATCGCTACGTACGATGCAGTCGTAACCAGGCGCGGCCTAACCGGTGCCAGACCCGTAGCATAGACGTACTACATAATGCATGTCGGCTGGGTCCGCGCCGACAGAAACACTTATCCATACTTCCGAATTAACAGGGGTCGAATTAACAATCATGGAGCTGCAAGTCTCGAGATCGCAACAGACTTCACGCAGCCGCCGCCGCGCCTCATGTGTTAGGCATTACCCAGTCTTCTATGGTTTTACCTGGTTTTATCTTTGTCTCCGTTTTGGACGCACGCAGCAACATGCCGCCCTATCGCAGGGGCGTTTCTTTGGCCACTTGTTGGGTGCCCTTTCTGCCAGAAGCGGCGCCGCGTAGTTCGAATTATTCGTATTGGAACCGACTCGCTTTCGAAATAACAGGCTCTTTTGTGCATAGACCCCTAGAAGCTTTGCCGGACCAAGTAGTGTAGTCGCAATTATACGAAAATTCCAATTATCAAGAGTCGTAAGTAGTAGTAAGCGGTTTTACTAATATTATTATAGAATAAAATAAAAATAATAAAGGAAGGAAAATATCTTTGCCTGCCCCAGTATCTGCTATCGAAATGAACTGAAGCACCTGAACTGGGGCGGCAGAAATAAAGGGATAGCAAGGAGACAGGAGAAATCAAAGAGGTGAGCGACAGGGAGAAAGGGGAGTTTAGGTTAAAAGGTAAAAGAGTATAATACAATATTGCACATTCCAGACAGACAAACTAAGGAGAAAAAAAAAACACTTTCCATTGTTTTACTCCAAGTGCATACCGTTTTACATTTGTTTTCTCTTAGGAGAAAATCTCCCCGCGGAAATGTCTTGTGTGTTTACATTTTAAAAGGAGCCAAGATTCTTAACTAGCGATGAGATTTTAAACATTCCTTAATTAACAGTTAAACAAAGTCAATTATTTCTACCTCGTGGTTTGAGCATGATAGCCTTAGTTGCTTATGCGCCATAAAACACGATTCACACACGCGCACACACACGCGCACACACGCGCACACACGCACAGCCACATGCAATGCCACAGACAGAGACGGACACAGGGAGAGAGAGAGAGCGAGACAGACAGACAGACAGACAGAGAGAGAATACAATACCAGCAGAAACAACTTGTTGATGACCTTACTAAAAACAATTACACCCACGGGGCTGAATGCTTTGCCATTATGCACGTAAGTAGCCTTAACCTTATGTACCAAAATGTTTTCTAAAAGTTGTCGTGTGGGTGAGTATTTGTGAACAGCAATCTTCCAGAAGCTAAGAAGGTTGTGTTACTCCTCCTAAGCTACCTCATGGCACTGTGAATAAAAGGTAGTAAAAGGCTGCTGCAGGTACTCTAATAGTGTCTTTGAGCTGTTCGGTATTTTTAACATAGAACTGGAATTTTTAATAATTTTTGCAATTTTTTTTTTTTTTTTTCAATTAGAGGCCATTCCTAGGGTATGTGTCTCAGTAAACATGCACATGTCTAGCTAAATCATCCACAATGTCAGCATTGCATGAAACAGCCTGGACCTTCACTTGCAGTATTCATGACTCCTGGATATCCTGGAACCACACGATATTGGATGATTTGAAAAGAGCAATAAATGGCCATTTTTCTATCCAATGTACAAACATGTAACAGTATATGAACATTTCTAGGGGCTATCAGGTCTTTGTGATGTCTGAAAACTTGACTTAGTAGTATTTAGGGTTTGATTGGGGCTGTCAACTTTCAGTTGCGCAAAGCATCCATGCAGTGCTCGTGCTCTTCGAAGCTTTAAGTTTTCATCTCTGGTCATGTGGCCTTTACAAGCTTCCAACGGCAGCACTTCTTTTTATGCACCTATTAGCTAGCTTTGCCTATCAAAGTGCTTGATAGCCTCCCAAAAGAAGTGGACCGAGTTAAACGAGTTTGTGCCTCCACTCCACAGTCCAAGGATGACTTGGCACAGCCCGAGGCCAGCAGCTGCCAACTGAGGCGCCATGGCAGCATGCGAGTAATCAGCGGTCCTGGCCCCGCAGCCATGAGTGCCTCATACCATGGCTCCCTGCAGCAGCCACAGCCTGAGCCACAGCCGGTGCGCAAGCCACAGCAGGAGCCACCGTCCATGCGGAAACTCCCTCCTCCACTGCCAGGGCGCAGCAGGCCTCGGCAAGATCCGAGACTGGCTTCCACGGGTGCGTGAGAGATTACTATAATAGGACGTGCTCTCCACCAGTATCGATAAGGCAGTCAGAGTAGCCGGCTAGTTGTACACAACTCTTTACAGCAGTCATAATCACGGTAATAATTAGATTGGGTGTAGCTTGAAATTTCACTGTTAAGGAAGAGTGTCAGGAAGAAAGCGTTAAAGGAAATAAAAAATCTTAAGCCATAATAAAAGTGATGCCATGGACTTGAAAAATGACAGGCTGATCAGCTTACAGTATTCGTTGCTTACAGGGCATTTATGAAGGCACTCGCTATTAGAATCAGAAAGAACCTTGGAATTCCGTGAACCGAAGGACCAGGCAGGCTTTCACAAAATGTACTCGCACATTATATCTGCACTCTCAACCAGTGGATTGGAAAATGCTCGGAATATAACTGACCACTATGCACAGCTTTCATAGATTACGAGAAACCATTCGACTCAATCGAACCACATTAGTGAAGCGGGCATTGCGAAATCAGGGTGTAGACAAACTATATGTGAATTTACAGGAAGATATTGGCAGCACAACAACCATAGTCTTCCATAAAGAAAGTAATAAAGTCTTCACTAGGAAGGGCACAGTGTATTCGTAGCTGTAAACAAGTGGCCCTCTGACTTGTAGCAGCTTCTTTGCCTAGTAAGAGACTTCTGTAGCTCAGAGTCACTATTAAGAGCTCGTTATATAAATCTGTAGGGGACTGTAAAAAAATATTCGAATTATTTGAAAGTCTAAAAGTTCAAAAGAGGACTGCTTGCACGACTGTGAATGTGTATGTTGAAACACGGGGCTATGGTTGTACGATTTTGGAATAAGATCAGTGCGGCAGGGATTGTTTCTCATGTTTTCATCACCGTTTCATTTCGGGCATACTTTCTGTAGCATGACAGCAGAACTGCTGCAAAGTCGTAAGGGCATCCCACACCATGGGTGGCACTTTTCAAGTGGAGCTCTTCAGCTAACACATCATACCCATCATAAAGTGGAGCCATCATGTGTGCGGTAACTTTGTCACTCCAACTATACGTGAAAAACTGAAGAAAAGGCCGCTGCGGCTCGGAACAAAAAAAGAATGGTTAGGACAGGGACATAAGCAACATGCCAGTCAGCACCTGAAAACTTGTTCAGTTGGGTTAGGTTTGCCTTTTGATGCTGGCCGGTCAGGTCGTTGTCATTGTAAGTCATCATTGTTGCAAGCTGCCGCAAAGCTCAGAAACGCGAGACCAAAACTAAATGGCCTGAATGTTCTCATAGCCGTCCATTCATAGTTGGGGTATGCGAATATTGAAATTTTCTAATACTAATCGAACGTCGAGTATCTGATGTGTCAACAAGGAATGGAAAAATAAAAATAGCAAACATTGTTCATCATGTTAATTTAATAATTCATGGGGTATTTGCAAATAAAAGTTAGCTATGATTGAAGAGAACCACACCCCATGTTGAAAAATCTAGTATACATTTTATACATGATTTCGTATACAGGGTTTTTTTGGATAGAATTAACCAGTATGAAACCGGGTGGAGAGATCATATTGCTGCTGAATCCAGTAAACTCTTTAATTCAGCCTTCAATGGGCAAGGAAAAAATGTCCAAATTAACTGAAAGCTCAAATTATCAAATAGACCTGAAAATACTGCCAGAAACTGTTTTCATCACAGTATTTTACCTAATGAACACATGCACGATAGCCATCTGCATCTGACATGAAACCAAAATCAGAACAATATTTCTTTTTCGGGTTTCTCAAGGTACTTCGCTTTTCGCACACTGTCGAGAAGGTCCCCTTCGTAAAATGACCCCATCGCGATAGGATTTGGTTCACAGGAAAGGAAAGATGCAGTATCTGTCACACTTTTCCTGTGGACACCTGTACCATGCTGTAAGAGAAGTGAGGAAGATGGAAGTAAAGTGGAAAGAGGGAAAGAGGTTCCCTAGTGAAGGGCTGCAAAGTAATTTTAAGGCGATCTCTTGCTGCACCGGGTCGAATTAGTCTGTGCAAGACCCGTCGCATCTCTGTGAGCGCAGATCCGACACTGTAGACATACGTATATAGGCGTTGGCGGGACTAAGCTTCCAGTTTGAATTGTCCATATCTGCAAATTAAATGGGGTCATATTAATGAGCCATTACTGTATTGCTCAGCACTCCTTGCTTGGTCAGTTCTGAAATGCCCGTATTGAAGGAACCAGAAGGAACCTGTTCATTGCTGTGTATTCTTCACATGCGCAGAGTTGTTTTGCATGTGGTGTGGATGCCTCCTACTTCTTTCCTGTCTTGTTTCGCTGCAAAAGCTTGTCAACGTAAAGCAATAAAACATTGCCTCATTTAAGGACACCGCTGGAGTTCTATGTGTCGCACAATTGTAGAAACTAGGGCGCTGCGATGGTTAGAAGTCGAGACAAGCATTTGCTTCAATTGAGGAATCTGTTTGTTGACAGGATGGCTCTCCCAGGCCTTTGCTACCATTTCTTTCTTGCGTATGTGTGTGTATGTTATCACCTATCATGCAAACTGTTGTGGAGGTTGCGTGCTTGTTGTTCTTGCTTTTTGCTTGTGCCCGCTCTCTTCGATGAGTTGCGGTGGTACTGATACACCCCACTGCACTCAGCAGCCCCGGCCACTCCAGCGGCGAGCAGTGCGCCTCCCATCGGCAGAAGCAGTCCAGACAGAGACGAAGAGGATGGGGTGTCTTCGCTAAAGGACCACTTCGCCCGCCTTGTCCAGGAACACGACCGGCTACAGGTTGGTATGGATGCCCATTTGCTTGCTTGCAAGTTTGTCCAGTGCCTAGTTGGAAGGATGAGATCTTACCCATTGGTTTAATTGGATTGTTAAATTGCTCATCGTGCAGTGTTTCATGTTTTGAGTCACTATATACTAGCTGCATTTTCAGCTGATGATAGCCCCATAAAAGGTTTCAGGTAAAGTGTACTTAGTGAACGTGAAAGTTCACTAAGGCGCTCTCGACTCCTGATGATTCGTGAATTTTAAGCCAGTTGCTATTTTGCGTGTTACCATGGAAAGCTTTTTAATAAACTACTGTGATACAGCAAAAGGTGCCAGGGTTCGCTCCCCAGTGCCCGTGGTTATGCGCTAGTCTTCCCATGGGTGCAAACGTTTCCTCGCCTGCTGGTTGGGTTCGCCTTAGGTGCTTTGCCTGGAAAGATAATCCTTTTACCCGTTATTCATTTGTGCTTCACAGATGTGCCTGACCGGCATGTTCAGCTGGCGAAGACCTCAGAAGTGGTACTTTGTGTCTTGTGGTATTATGCATTGTTTGTATGTACAAACGAAGGTTGTACAGGGGCTAGTTTCTGTAATATTGCATAGGTAAAGGAGTTCATGCATTGTCAAGGAGTTTGCAGGATTACGTAAGAGGAGGGGACATGTCCTCTGTCATGCTGTCCTGTCAACTTCTTCGCAGCGTGCTAACATTTTTTCAACATATAAAGAAGCATATCCATGAGCAAGTTATGGCCGTATAAAACCCGGCATTTTTGAAAACTTAAGTAGAACGAAGAAGGGGTTTTGAAGCAGACTTGTATGATTTTTTGTTTACATAGCAATGCCTAAAAGAAAAAAATTGGCTGGTGTTGTTTCTGTTAAGCCGATTGTACGGTGAAAGCAGGGTTTTTTATTTTTCTGTCTGGTTTGAACGCTGGATAATTACTGTTTTTTATATGATACTTACCGAATACAGATTTTCTTAAATTATGAGCCTGATGGGCTGCAGCTTTAGGTGTACAATGTGGCACCATCTAGGAGCCATCACATCAAATGGCAGAGCTTTAGCCCTACTTAAACCTGGTTATAACAAGTGAAAGCACCCGCTACTGTGTCTGAGTGGTTAATATTGTTACTGAGCGGTATTCGCTGGTCGTGCTGACGAAAAAGATGTGCGACAGACTCCTAGAAGAAGAAGACGCAGATGAGTGCTGTGCTGTGATCATCCTCAGTGGTGTGGACAACTGCCATACTGTGAATATTTCCCATAACATCTCTTAGTGGAGGTGCGGGGTAGAAGGGAGACCCATATTGGCCACCTCTTGGCGAACAACAGCCTGAATGAGTGATATTGTAGCCAAGGTGTTGTCGGGGGTATGCGAGAGTGAAGCTGCAGGAGTCATTGCCTCGAGCTCTTGGCGGGCGATGCGGGTCAAAGTAGTGTCATTAGTTGGCGGTCGAGGAGGCGGAAGATCGATACAGGAAGAGCTGGCAGCCGTGTTCGGTAGCCAGTCGAAACGATGAGATATGCGCCTCTGTTTCGCTTGTTCGAAACGTCGGCACACTTGTAGTACAGAGTCCACGGTGGAACAATCCCTACATAAAAGGAGGTTGAAAGCATCGTCGGCAATTCCTTTTACTATGTGGCCGACTTTATCCTCCTCAGGCATGGCATGGTCGACTTTGCGGCACAGGGATAGGACGTCCTGTATATAAGTGATGTAAGACTCTGTAGACGTTTGCGCGCGAGAAGCGAGCGCCGTAACAATATGCTCCCGTAACAATATGCTCGGCCGCTGAACCCAAGCACCGGGTGTGAACCTGACCAGTTCGAATCCTCTGTGATGCTTTTTTTTTTTGGTTTGTTTTGGTGGGGTAGCTATGCAAGTAGTCATAGTCAGTCACAGGTTCCATCGCTGTCCCTGTTGACTGGTGAACTTAAATGATCCTTGGAGACTGAAACGTTGGTGCCGTCATACCGGACTGAGCTAGAATTATCCATGTGAGAGCACGTGGTTTGACATCGTGACGTCACGAAACAGCTTAGCCAGTCTGAGTGATGGCACAAACAAGGTTGGACAAGGTTCTTGGGCGCTAGTGGTGAGCATGTGAGCGCTTTTGCACTAAAATGGCGAACCTTGGTTTTTGAGTTTTCCTTTATCTGTGCTTTTGCTTCAAAATGTTATTTTGGATAAGCTGCTTTTCCAGCAAACAATAACAAAGACGTGATTTTAGCACACTTTCTGGACTGACATTATTCTAAGAGTAGACCTGTGAAGTGTACCAGTTTGATGTGTCAACTACTACTTTGGGATCATTTCGGCAGGTGGGGTTCCCCCGACACAGAATGGTGCTCACGTGAGTGAGTGCGTGTGGCTGCGCAGGTGAAGTATGGCCGCCTACGCGCCCACCTGGTGGAGCGGGAGTGTCGCCAGGAGCAGCCTCCTGGGGGGAAGGGGGCGGCGGGTCCCCTGGCGCCCATCCCCGAGGATGAGGCGGACTCCCCTGATGGAGAGCTGCCCCCGTGCGTGCGCGAGTCCCCTCTGCTGCTGGGCCTGCACCTGGAGGCCCAGAGGCTGCAGCAGGAACTGCGCAGGGCACAACGCGCCTACTGGGACCTGGTGGGTCTGGCCCCCCTCTTCCTTTCTCACTTTCAGGAAACATTTCGACTAGTGCCATCGGCTCCTCTCTGTGGACCACCAGTTCCTGTCCATCACTGCAACTGGAAACTCAGTAGAAGCGAAGTGGCTTTATAGCTGTGTCGCCACTCTCGCAGTGTGCATCACCATGCTTCTCTCGGTGCGATGTTCAACAAAGGCTGAAGGAATGTCTCCTGATGTTTTCCTCGACAGTCGCATCACCATTCTCTGTGCACGCAGAGTCTGTGTGAAATTCCTCAGGTGCATGAAAGCCCTTATTATGTGCATCTTTCAAAATTTCATAGGGAACCTGCACAGAGCTGTTTCATGCTTAGTTAGTAGCATGAGTGTTCTGAAACACACTGCATTGCAGATTGATGTGGATAGAAGGTGGACGCAAATTTGTTTCCTCGAGTCTTGTTCGCTTCATCCAGCCAATGTGCACTCCGACTGCCATTACCATTAATACTCTACATTAAGTAACTATTTATGAATAACTGCTTCGTTAGGTCGCGCATTTTTACAAACTGATAAA
This sequence comes from Amblyomma maculatum, assembly GCA_023969395.1. Lineage (NCBI taxonomy): Eukaryota > Metazoa > Arthropoda > Arachnida > Ixodida > Ixodidae > Amblyomma > Amblyomma maculatum. The sequence goes on from JAJIZL010019871.1 coordinate 455,870, forward strand.
GCAACAAGTCTAGCATGCATACAATTTTTCCAGCGGGAGTGCCCGGGCTGTCATCAGCTTCCTCATTCGCATCGCTTGCCTTGGCCACGGTTTCGCCATTGGTAGAGGCAACACGGTTTACTCTCAGACCGTGCTGAAGAAGTTTGAGCTTCACTGTCTATATCACTAAACATGCAAAAGTTCGTCAGCCTCCTATGCTTCTTATGTTGTCATAGGTGTACGTCACCAGTGTCATTTACAGCAAGCCTTCCATCTACGGTTTGCTGCATGGTGTTTATTGGAAGTTGAATTTTGGCATTTCATGCAACTACGTGATAGCCAAAACAACTGCTCAAGCAAGTATGCATAATTGATGAGGTTCTATTCTGTATTATTCACAAACTTAAGAGATAGAAAGCATGCAGTGTGGGTCAGAGAAATATCTCTAGCTAATGACATTGTAGTGGAAATTGAGAAGAAAAAGTGGGCATGGGCGGGGCATGCAGTGCGAAGAGAGGATAACCGATGGTCGCTTAGGTGAACAAACTGGATTCCAAGGGAAGGAAAGCTTAGCAGAGGGCGGCAGAAAGTTAGGTGGGTGGAAGCTAGCACAGGACCAGGTTAATTGGAGGAATATGGGAGAGGTCTTTCCCCTGCAGTGGGTATAGTCCAGGTGATGATGATTTACAAACTATTCGAAGCTTTGAACATCTGCATATGCCTAGCGGTTTCTTTCGGCTTGTTGCTGATTCTGTTTCCTGGATACAGGTTCTAGGCAGTGACAACGGAGACGACTCTGCAGAGGTAGTGGTGGACTTGCTGTCACAGCTTGAAAAGCGGGACACTGGTGAGTGCAGGCTATTGATGCAGCTGAAATTCCCTCCATTGCCATTTCATTGCATTGCAAGTTTCACTAAGTTCTGCCGAACATCGTCGGTCACTTGCTCGCCCCTCCCTCTGAATCTTGCACAATGGCTAAAGCCCCTTCACCTAGTGAATTAAACCGTTAATATAACTAATGTCCTCACGCATATTATGCTATGAATGAGGAGTAATTCCTGTTCACCAATCATTGCCCTAAGTAGACTGATGGGGTCAATATTAACATGCAATCAAGCCTACTTATATTGAACCTGATGGTCACAAGGTTTTTGCTCATTGCATCGAAAATCTGTAGCAAGTGGACTTTCTGTCCGCCTTTCAGTTCATTTCGGTTTTTTTCATTAAAGCCAGCAATGCAAAGGGTGCCATTAATGGTCATTATCCCTTTAAGTAGTCCTTATGCCTAGCTGCTTCTTAAAAGCAAAATTTTTGACCTTACATTGAGTATGGTGATGTGCTTTTTATCGGGGAGCTTACTGGCATTCAGCTGCTTCAGGGACAGGATGTACAGTGAAAGCTTATTAATTCAGAGCTCGATAATTCAAAATTTCGGATCATTCGAACTACACTACTTCTTCCGGCCAAGGTTCATAAAGACCTGCGTACAAAAAAAGTCCTTCAATTCGAACACAGGTCAGTTACCCTACAAATTCGAACTACGTGCCGCCGCTTCTGGGAGGCTTGGCGCACAGCACGTGGCCAAAAAAAAAATGAAACACCTCCGTGAAGGACTGGCATAGTCAGAGGCTGCGCACGTCCAAAACGGGGACAGATTAAATCATAGCAAGGCGGGTAAAGCCTAATTGGCACCATGACCGGCGCGGCGGTTGGCAGCGCTAGAGCCATGGTAGAGGTTGGCGGCCGCGGTGGCGCCTACCTGCTCTCTCTAACACGCAACTTCTGAAACTCGCAACTAATTCCTGGGCGTATTTTCCGTAGTGACCTAGGCTGGGGAGACCATGTAAATTATGTTCGCCTGCAGGTAGCTCGAGACCGGAAAGCGTGGCGTGACATGGTCCATAGGGTCACGAAGAGTCGGACACGACTGAACGCCTGAACTGAACTGAACTGCAGGTAGCTCGGTCAATTGGTGTGATCAATCGTATCAGACACCTGTTGCCCATGCAGATAAAAAAACAGTTGTATTTTGCCCTAATCCATTCTCAACTGGTGTACTGTAATTTAATCTGGGGGACTTGCAACAAAACTTGTTCAGACAGACTATTTTCATTGCAAAAAAGAGCTTTACGCGCTTGTTCCACAAACCCTTCAAACGGCGGCCACTCATTTCACGCCCTACATATCCTTCCATTCCCTGTGTGCCATAAGTATTCTGTTGCTGTGCATATCTTTCATAAAATTAAGCAAGACATCACATCATTTAGAAATACATATCTGAACAGAAATACCGGCTACAGTCTGCGTGTTACCTCTCTTGTTTCCACTCGCGCCCGGACTAACTACGGCACCCAACATACAGATACCCAAATTAGTATAGTATGCAATGCCTATCCTTCAATAATTGATGATGCTATAAACAGTAAAACTATTTTTCAATTTAAAAAGAAAATGAAGTTGCTTTTTTCCACTTCTTAGGAATGCACCAAATCTATGTGACTTGTAGTGCTTGTCGTATATTATTTTGTTTACATTTTGTGTCGCGAATTGTAGCGTTACTGATGTACTTACCTTGTTTACGATGCCATGGTTCTTATATACTTTCTTATAATGCCAAATATAATCTATGAGATTTTTTTTTCTTCATTAGTTATGTTTTGTTTTGTTTTCTTGGTGAAACTTACCTTGACCTTGTCCATCCTTCTGCCATTGATGTGTGACCCGGGGTGAGGCCTCGTCAGGAAGAATGCCATCAGCTTCTTCCTTTTGCCTCTTCCCGTGGGCATGTTCTGTGTACATGTTTCATGTCCGAATAAACTTATTATTATTATTATTATTATTATTAAATGCTCGCTAATTAGAACCCTGTTAATTCGGAAATACGGATAAGCACTGTCGGCACGGTCCCAGCCAACGCCCATGAAAAGCTATGACTTACGCAACAGGCGCGCGCTATGGGTTACGCGGGAAAGACTTTTTTTTTTTTTGCGAGTCATTTTCTTCCTGCCATCAGTCATCAATGAAAGTATGCGGTCAGCCGCGATTATGATGCCGACTTTGACAATCGCTCGCTTCAAAAGGCGTTTGCTGCTATCGCGCGTTTCAATAACTGAGTGGCAGTAGACGGCGCCCGCGCCCCAATCGCCCATGGCATGATAAAGCAAATGTGCTGAAAAGGAGGCTTGCAAAACCGGACAAGCGCTGACACTCTGCCAAGTTCACTTCCCCCCTTGCTAGAGCTAACTTGAAAAGGTGAATACACTGTGATGTTATCGCTGCGCAGCAGCTTGGCGCACTGCCAATAATTGGGTTACGGGTAACCGTGACAGCGCGAAACGGAGAGGCGCACACGACCGACTTCTTCTCTTCTTCTTCTTCTTTTTTTTTTTTTTTTTCAAAATTCTTGGGCAGAAATCTGAGGTGGGTGGGCTCATTATGCGAGCGGGTTTGTTATGTCAGTAAATGCGGTAAATTTACCGTAATGAAAATTATTTTTGTCAGTTTTTCGAGGCCATTCGATAATTCGAACATGGGATAATTGGAATTTTCTCGGTCCCATGAAGTTCGAATTAACGGGTTTTTACTGTGCAATAATTTGGTTTGATTTGGTTTATGGTGTTTAACATCTCAAAGCTGCTCAGGCTATGAGATTGGAGGGCTCCGAACATTTTGACCACGTAGGGTTGTTAACATGCACAAAAGGATACAGTACAATGAAACGTCAGCAATTCAGACATCGAAGGGCCGGAAAAAAGTTTGAATAATCCAATTACCCTTGAAAATTTACAAGAGCTTCCTGCATTATGATGAATTTATATTATGGAAGACTGGACAGTGATCACCTGCTTTTTAGACAGCAGCAGGACAGTGACAGTTTTTCAGTTCCATGAACGGTTTATTGCATGCACACTGTTGGAAGCATCAAAGTGGAACAACTTGAAAGTGGCAGGGGCCTCTCTGGCATCTTTCATGGGACAATGCAGTAACAGTGCTACCCTCTCACAGCCAGCCTGCTTCACATGTGAGGAGCATTCACCATGCAGTGCGGGAATGGCACGTGACATGCACGCAGTCCGTCCAGTGCCATAGCCTTACATGGGTGTTGACCGAATCCACCACCAACATTTAAAATTATCCATAATGTTCGAATTCACCGGGATCAAGTAATGAGCTTATATAGCTGCAAGTGTTGAAGGCCTTGCAAAAGTGAATTTGCCGCTGCTGTCGCACCCGCTGTCCTCTGATGCCTCTAACTGCCAGTTTTGAAAACTGTGAGTTTTTTTGTTGCGTTTAAGCGGCAATTTTGTACCCATTTATTAATGCAGTCAAGTCCACTTATAACAATATTCAAGTGTCACGAAAATTCTATTGTTATAACTGATAATTGTTATAAACGGTTTGCACAAAAAATGCATAACAACTGCAAAGAGGGTTTACGGATCGCAAGTGACATGCGAGCTCCACCGAGGCATCGTTTTAGTGGCCCCAAAAGGGGCCTTGTAAAAAATACAAGAAGGTTGCCGCTACCGCCGCTCAGCTTAAGAAATCCCAAAGTAACACTGGGGTGAATAGAGAGAGAGACAAAACTTTTATTTAAAAGCCGCCACCTGGCTGGAAGTCCACATTGTTAATTAGCAAGGCAAACTGCTTCGCCTTTGTGGTCAGAATCAGCCTGGTAATAGGCAAGTTCTGGGCACGAGTGCCAAGAAACCACTCGTAGAGGGCCTCCTCCACCTCCTTATAGGCACCTTGTCGAATTGTTTGTGCTCACTGTCAAGTAAGGACTTTTCTTTGTCAAACTTCTCTGCGGTGCAGATGATCGTCGACACCGTCCATTGCGATAGTGCATACTTTTTAACCAAGCCCATACTTTCTTACCCTCTTTGTAGCGTATACTGCACTTCTCCAAATCTACAGCCGTGCGCTTTCTTTTCACCGGCAGCGTCGTCCAATAATCAGCGAGCGGATCAGCCATTTTTCGTTTTGGTGGAGATTCAAATGAGATGGAGAAACCACATGGCCAGGAACGACTTCGATGCAATCAACTTGCACAAACTACCAAATCCATTGACAGAACCAGCAAAACTGCGCGAAATGAGGGGCGAGCGAGCAGATCAGCGTCGATCAGCACTGTCGGCATTGCTGTCGGCGTGTTGGTGAAGCCCATTCGTGTTTTGGAGGGTGGCGCGGTGTAGTGCTATGGGCGCAGCCCATTTGGGTTCAGAGGGGTGGAAGGGCAGCGGAAGCGCTAGGCTGGCAATTAAGAAGGCCAGAAAACAGGTTCTATTGTATGACTTGCGGGCAGGGTGCAGCAACTGGAATTTCTTTCTTTCTTTTTTTTCTTTTCAACGATTTCACATTCCACTACCGTTTGGCATGAGCACTCAGGAGCCAGACTTTATTGTTATAACCGATAATGCAGCATGGGGGCATTGGAGTAAGCGGGTTATTTTACCATAGAAAACATGCAAAAGTGGACGGTGCAGCAACTTTTCATTGTTGTGACCGATATATTATTAAAACCGGTATCGTTACAAGTGGACTCAACTGTATTCTGCTCTTTTCCTTCCACCTTGTGCTTGCAGAGCTTTCCCGGGCACGAGGCCGCTGTGACCGTCTCTCAGAAGCACTGGCGCAGAGTGAGCGGGAAGTGGCGGCCTGCCGGGATGCCCTGCACGACTACCAGCTGCAGATGGAGGCCCAGCGGGCAACGCACGAGGGCTTGCGTGCACGTCTCCATGACCTGCAGGTGAGCAACACGACATTCATCTGCGAGGGAACCCCTACCCACCCATTTAACGAAAGAGGATGTTTGACAGGCACTTCAGGACGAGTTGCCATGCCAGAAGCTTGGCTTTTGTCGTCCACTTGTCTTCTTGTCCTTGTTGGCTTAACGGGAGACTCTGTGGTTTAAACTAATTGTGGCAACTTTTATTGTACATGGATGAAAACAACGCACCAAATGTGTTTTTGTGTACTGAACACGAATATTTAATTTTGCTTCCCTGGTATAAAAGTTTGTGGCAAAAATTTCAATGCACAATCCTTATACAGTAAAAGCTCGTTAATTCAAATTCCACGGGGCCGCCAGGCCAGTTCGAATTAACCAAAATTCGAACTAATGAAAGTGAGCAAAAATGAAAGCGTTTGATGCCCGGAGGGCACGAAAAACATTTATTTAGCAAAAAAGTCTTATCATCTTCTGCTTCTTCTCTCTGAGGGCTACCGTACTCACTCGGTCTTCTAGCATGCGAATGCGACGCAGGGAGTCTTCTTCCCCCTCTTCAAAGCTGAAGAAAAGGCGCGCAACATTCAGCGCTCCCATAACTTCTGCCGCGGATGGACGCACGGGCTCTTGCTCCTCGTCGTCGTCCTCGTCTTCTGCCTCTTCTGGGACAGACTGCTCCCCAACAATTTCAGCGACAATGTCCTCATCACTTAGGGCACCGCACACTGCTGCATCGCTGTCTACTCCAACGTAATCATCAAAACTGACGTCCTGCAGCACAGCACGCACAGCCGCAGGCAGAGGCTCCGGACTCCCATCGTCGCCACTTTCTTTCATACTTCCGGCAGCAAAGCCACAGTGGTGGAAGCAGTTTGCAATTGTGGACGGCGTGACCTGCTCCCATGCACGCACCAACATGTGCATTGCTGTGAGCAATGTGATGGTGCTGGTCTTCTGGTTTCCAGTGCACAAAGTCATGCGCTCGATCATGTGGCGCCTATAGAAACATTTGATGTTTCTGATCACCCCCTGATCCATCGGCTGCAAGGCCACAGTCGTGTTGGCGGGCAAAAAGACGAGCCTTGTGGCTTTCAGCTCGGCGTCGACTTTGTGTGCCGAGCAGTTATTCACAATGAGGAGAACTTGACGCTTTCCTAGCTCCATCCTCCGATCGAATTTCAAGAGCCATTTTTTAAACAATTCGCCCGTCATCCACGCCTTGCTGTTGGCGGAGTATTCCGTCGGCAGCGTCCTAATGTTCTTGAAACATCTAGGCTTATGTGCCTTGCCGACAACAAAAAGAGGGACCTTCTTCGTCCCGGTCATATTAGCGGCGACCAGAACAGTAATCCGCTCTTTGCTTCGCTTGCCGCCAGCGCAGCTGTCCCCTTTAAATGTTACTGTTCTGTCGGGCTGGAGCTTATAAAACAAAGCCGTCTCATCAGCATTGAATATATCATGTGCCGAGTAGCTTTCTAAGTACTGCTGCAGAGCACCGCTTCGCCACGTGGCACAAGTTTCTGCATCCACTTCTTTGGCTTCTCGAGACAACACCCGGAAGACAAGATTATGTCTGTCTCTAAAGCGGTGAAACCATCCTTCGGAGGCGACAAAATCTTCCACATTCAAGCGAAGGGCGAAATCGGCCGCCTTCGCCTTGATAATTGGGCCGCTCAGTGGAATGTCAGCGCTTCTCATTTCTTTCACCCACGTGATCACAGCGGTCTCAATTTCCGGATACTTGGCTAACCGAAGCCTTTTTCTGTTGCTGGCGAAATCTTCGGCTTCATAGGCATCCTCGATGGCCTTCCTATTTCGGACGTACGTCGACAACGTGCTTGGTGGAATCCCGTGCTTTTTCGCGATTTCCACTTTGCTGGCCTTCCGTTCATCCACCTCGCGTAAAATAGCCACTTTCTCCTTCACCGTCTTGGCACAGTATTTCCCACGCGAACACATCTCGCGGACACAAGCTCACAACAAGCGGCGTGCAAAACGAGGGCTCATGAAATGCAACACGAAACCGTGGTCGATAACACAAACGTCGTTCCTCGAAGGAGTCGCGGCAGGAAAGACTGTTTAGTACTTGTTCCAGCACCCTAGCGGCGCCCCGATGGTTGTGCCATCTATCGTTCTGCCGTGAAAGCTTCCAACGATGGTTTTTAACAGCGCCGCTTGGCGGCGCGCAGTTCGAATTATGGGTGGCGGCGCCAATTTTTGAGTGAATTAACGAGCTGTTACGCGCATAGACTTCTATGCACTGCGGACCGGACCACGATGACTATTTCGAATTATCCAAAATTTCGAATTAATGAGTTGTGAATTAACGAGCTTTCACTGTAGGTTAATTAAATTTGTAAGAGTAAATCTTAAGAAGTTTAGATTTTATTTCACAGAGTAATATATCAGCTTTAAAATGCAACAATACTGTTCATATGTGAGTGCTGCATCTGAAGATATTGTGGGCAACACTACGTGCAGTAGTTAGAAGCCCTGTTTAGAGAAAACAAAAAAAATAAGCTTCAAAACAAGCTCAGAGTTTATTTATTTTAAATTGAAGCTTAGATTTCAATGAGTCCTATGTTAGTAGCCTTCAGACACATAATCACAATCAATCACTTTCCCTCATTTTCTTTTCGATTGCTCGCTCAAAGCTTTCCCGCATCTGTAGTGCACGTTCGAGCAGGTTATTCATGGATGGGAGGCTTCCCGCCATATTCACGAACATGCTTTCACTCAAACTTCTACTCCAAGTGGCTCTCGAAGCCTGTTTTTCATTTCGGAAAGCAAGCTCCACTCGAATCGCTCCTCCAGCCAGCGAAAAAAACTCGAGTTTCCTCAAGAATCTCGAGTCGGCAACGGCGATACCTAGGCCGCTCCTCGACTGCCACTCCACTTGTAAACACGGCGGACGTCATATCGTTTGCTTGCTGTTTCGACTTTGTACTATGTACCAGTATACCAAGCTTTTCGCGAAATTGGTACAACGAGGATGCACTGAACCTTCTCTAAAGCCTCGGCTCAGAGTGACAGCAACCCAGAACTTCTAGCACGTTATTGTTATACGCATGCGGCCGTGGCTAGCCTCCTGCCTTGCCTGTCGCCCGAGGGTGCGTAGTATGCTTTCGGACGTGTGATGCTGTTGAAGGAACGCGTTGGTGTGCTCGTCCTATGGAGGGATATTAGGGCTCCGAACTTGTTTGAAAATCGCAGACAGCATTTGCTTCTGGAGAGTCAAATTCAGTGTGCATGCGCGGCGAAGCGCTGCAAAGCAGCACGTACGTTTTCACCGCTCGCCCCCGAGCCCTCTGAAGGCCAGAGCCATGCTCGTAGGAGTTGGTGGCTTTTACTTTTTTCTTTCTGCAATGTATTTTGATGTCTGTCAAAGCCTCGCAATAAAAAAAGGCTAGGCTGCAAAGCGCGAGCATAGATCTTTATACCAAACAAAAAAACTGACGTGTTCACATTATTTATTAAAGTCTACGTCATATTTTACGTAAACTCTACTTCATTGGTAGCGACTGTTGCCAGATGCAAAAGCATTTTCGGCCATTTTTCACAGCCACCTTTTCCTTCCAGCCCGCAAAACAAGTTCCACTACACTGTTAAAGTTGAGATTGGTTGCGAAGCTGTTTAGAAGACACGACATGAAAAATTGAGTGCGTTAAACACTTCAGCACGCAGTTTTCGAGTCAAAATTTCGCCCTAATCTCATTCCCATACGCCATTTGCGCTGCTTCACGTGGAGAAGGTATTCTCAAGGAGAGCTTGTCAGAGGAAACGCCGAGGTGCGTTCATGAATCCGAATTGGCACTGGAGTGGAGGAGTTGTTGTTTTTTTCACTCCACGGAGTGTAAGTGGAGCATCGAGTCGAGGTGCGTTTGTGAATACTAGCTTTAGCATGATGAACGGTGTCTCGTTTCGTGGCGTTTCTCCAAAGCCCGTCCATCAGAGATTGCTTGTGGCTAGTAATGGACATCGTAGAAAGTCTTCTCTAATTGTGCGCACGGATATGAATTGTCATTTTTTCGGCTTCAGAAAGAAGTGCTGTGTCGACGTGCACACTCTGACGCTGCGATGGGCACCGGCGCAGCACCGATCTTTCCCTACGCACACTGCACTAGCTCTTTGGGCTATGTCACTGGTGCTGGCGGATCCTATGGCTCCTTGCACGTTCGAAGCCGCCATTTTCGTCTTTTACCGAAGGCATGAGCCATTCGAAACTTCTGTTTTCAACCAGACATCGCGGTGAAGAAACGCAGTAGCAGGGCAAAATGGCGGACGACACTCTTTAGTGCAGCAGACGATGCTTCCCAGCGTCCACTCGTGAGGCAGAATTTTTCCTATGTGGTGTGAAAACACCAATGGCGTGCAAGTTTTCAATCATTTTTTTGCAGTGGTCTAGCTCCACTGTTGCTGCGCTTAGAACCATTTCCCACCAGAAGCTGAGTGCAGCTTTTGAACGATGTCAAAATGGCTGCTCTCCACTGCCGCATTGTAGTGGTGTGCGAGGTTGGATTCGGTCAGTTTTGAGGTCTTTTTATGAGTGAAAATTGTCGCATTACTGTCTTCAAAATCTAACAACACAAATACTGAGGACCATAATATTTCAGAATTTGGCTTTTCAGAACCTCTAGATTACAAAAAATAATGTTTCAGAGAAGCGATTTTTTTGTAATTTTTCGTGGTTAAAGACCACAAAATGCCCTCCCTCCAAACTGACCTTAGTTCCTGAAAAAAAAAAGAAAAAAGAAAAAGTTATTTACAGGAGTAACTCATTCGCTTATAATGCCATGGAATCGTACCGAGATGCTGCCTTTCAACTGTGACGTGAATTTCAACGGTGAAAAACGCTTCCAAGGGCCACAGTTGGGACACTGTCCAGAGCTGGATGCCAAGGTTGCAGTGTCAATCAATGAAATACATGATATGAAGTAGAAACGAGTAGTTCAGCTAGGCAATAAATTTTCGTTGTGGAAAGCATCTATCGATGTCTTTTTCTTTCTTTTTTTCTGGATGTGTGATTTGAGGGGTATTAACTTATGGTCCTGTAAATAGTGTTGCTCTAAATAGTAAAAGAATAATGCGCATCAGATTAAAGTTTCAGCCCTCTCTCAGCATGTATGGTGTGGCCGGAGTGTCGTGTGCATATTGCCTTCTGTGCCTCAATGAGTTAACATGCTCGACCGCTGTGCGCATCCTCAGGTGCAGCTGGGCGAGGCACGCGAGGGCTGCGAGTTCCTGCAGGCAGAGCGCACCACCCTGGCCGAGGCGCAGCTGGAATCGGAAGCTGAGATGAGGCGTCTGCGTGGGCTTCTTGAGGCGGCCCTGGAGACGTCGCGCGTCCTCTACCAGCGCTGTGCCAAGCTGTTCGCCAAGTGCCAGCAGAAAAAGTGGGCACTCCCTTTTTGTTTTAACTTTCTTCCACAGCACCCCACTTATGTCGCAGCAGGAAACTCCTTCTCTTTCTACGTTTGCACTTGCGAGGTTATTTGTTCTCTCTCTAAACATTGTTTTATATTGTCTATATTTGCTATTCAAGGCATAATTTTTTACACAAGTGCCATCCTGCAGTGTTAAAAATGTCAAGGAAAATATTTTTTTGAGGATATCAACTTTTTTATGCATGTCCTCTTACAGGAAGACTGTGTAGGTGGCACTAGCTACACATTTGACATTACGCCCCGACTTTTTTGACCAATCAGGATTTTTTTTCAGACTCCACGACAACCATCTAGGGCGCGGCAGCTTTTCGGCGGAACATGTTCTATACACTATATCATAAAAGAGTAGATAGAGTTGGATGTTGGTGATGTTGTAGTCAGTGCCAAGGAGTGATAAGCGTGGAGAGGACATGTGATACGAAAGCACGATAACTTTTAGTAATTAATGCTAATGAAATGGATTTCCAGACAGTCTAAGTGTAACAGAGTCTGAGGTAAGCGGGTGGGTGATACTAGGACGTTTGCACAGATTAGGACGTTTGCAGAGATTAGTTGGCCCGCGGTTGGCACATAACACTGTTGACTGGGGAAATATGGAGATGTCCTTATCCTGTAGTGGACATACGCATGTTTGTGTTGATGATGAGTACCGCCATTATAATTACTGTGGGCTTTGCCTATCTTTTTACGGTAAAATTTTATTAATTTAACCTCTGTTTCTGTTCGGATAAAGTAGGAGCACGTTCCTGGCTGACACACCTGGAAGTACATATTTACTCGCATAATGCTCTCACTTTTTTTTGCGGAAAAATGATGCTAAGTAGGAAAGTGTGATAATTATGCGGGGAAAATTTTCGAGCAAATGTTTTGGAGCGCTAAAAGCAAATTTAAATAGGTGTGAATTGGGATTCATAGGTCAGCTATTGTAAATATAACCAAAACATTACTTTCAAGCAGAACTTACCCTTGTTATAAAAGTACAGGGTCACCAAAAGCACTTTGTTCACTGCACGCAGCCTCATCACTCCCTATGTCTCGTGGTATAATGTTCACAGCAGACCATACAGTTCTACTCTTGATCAGAGACTTGATCCGAGTGTGTGTCGACACTGCAATCGCTGTCTACGTACTACGCAGAACTTGTTGATGCCGAAATGCCTGCTGGCAGCGCGGTTGCCATGCTGTAACCCATACTCGAAAACTTTCAGCTTAAAAGCAGCTGTATAACTTGCGCACCGCCCCACCGCGATGCGGCACCAAGAACACAGCAGACAGTGGAACAAAGCAAGCAACACGGATGGAACGAAGGAACAATGACAACGAGACACCTCACAAAATGGCGACGACTACGAGCATCATGGAGGTAAAAAAAAAGAGAGCGTAATCGATGATGATCTACCCAATTTACTCGAGCATGCTATCGCCGCCTGGTAGCACGTGCACACGAGGCCAGCTAGGTTCAGTAGTGCTCCAAAGATGGCGCTTGTTGCTACTAGCAGACATGTAGAAAGGGACTGGGACACACACACGCGGTCTAGCTTGCTCGCCGATGAACCACGACGCCATGCGCAGCAGAAACGCTGTCCATGTATGAGTTCGTGCGCATCAAGAAGCGCAAAGTTCTGAACCAGACGTTGCAGTTCACGTGCGTTCCAAGTCGGTCGCCCTCGACCAGGGCCCGAAACATCAACATGTGAGTCTATGACACAGTTAAGTCCACTGTTATTATGTGGCGGCCATCCAGAAAGTAGACATCCAACCTTTTAAAGTTATTTTAAGGCTTGTATCCGCCGGTGACAACTCTTGGAGTGGTAATATTGGTGGTGCGATGATTATGGAAGGAAAAAAAATTCCAATTAATGACGCCCTGGTGTTGGGGGTGCGAGAATTATGCGAGTAAATACGATATATGGCTTCGGATGCTCGTTAATTTGGACAAAAGCAGGCTTTCGCGGGTAATTTTTACTGGAACATCGTGTCGAGGTACAATCTGTGAAGCCAGTGATCCAAGTAAACCTTCCTGAACCTGATTAGCACGAACAAGGGGTGCCCGCATACCTCGGGCGTGCGCATTATGACAGAAGCAGCTGTGGCAGCACTTGTGACTTTGGAGCAATTCTTCGGTGTTTCAGACAACGTGCTCAAAGCAGTGCGCTCGAAAAAAAAAACGCAAAAAACCATCGTCATCTCGAATGTATAGGCGCCACATTCCAAGCGTTCATTACATAAGGGTACTGTGGCGCAAGTGGTTTTCAGCAGTTGTTTACAGCCATTCTATAATTCTCACATTTTTGTGGCATCTTGAAGGTTGTTACAAACCTCTGCCTTTGCAATGGGCAGAGGCGCGGGATTCCTCTTACGGTTACCTGCCACCCCTCCAATGAGGTTTGCGGACGCAGTTAACAGTTAGGCTAGTCAACCCGTTGAATCACGCTTGTCGGTGTGTAACTGAGGAATAAGTTCGCAATAGGCACTTTTGCTGCAAGCAAATGAATGTTTATATCGAGTAATAAAATGACATTGTATAATAACCAGACCATTACAAAAACTACGATGACAAGATCGCTGTAAAAGTCGACTCCGTAAGTTACACAATAGAATCCTGACAATCTATAAATGCAGGAATAAAGAAGACTTTAAAGTATTGCCAGAAACGGGTATTCAAGATACACAGAAAATGCAGCGAACAAAATGCTAAATAGATTCAAAATTTAAACAAGGGCGAAAGCATTTTAACAGCCAGTCTGTGGCAAAATATTCTCTCACAGCTTTGAAGTTACCGTGATGTTCCATATTCGGAGACAGCATACAGGTTGATGAGACTAGTTGACTGTGGGCTCAATAAGCTTGAATTTGCTGAAGCGGCTTGCCTCCAGAGTGATAGCCAAGTGTCTGAACCTCCCCCGAGCACACTGACACCTGGCGTGATGGGACCTGTCTCTTATCCCTTCGGTTCGCACCGCATGCCTCCCATGGATTGCGTGGCCGGGCAGGCATCGCCCCAAAGAATCATGTCAAAGCATAATCAGAGGAGTGGAGAGATGCCGTATCTTCTGCGCTATAAGAGGCAGCTTGTGACAAAAGGCCAAGTTAACTAGATTTTTCTGTTGCAGCCTGCGCCTGTCCCAGCTGGAGTCTCAGCTGGAGTCCCAGCGACCCACAGTGGAGGCTGGGACAAGCAGTGGGCAAGCCCTGGCACAGCTGTCGGCCAAACTGCAAGCCTTCCTCAAGACAAGCATCCTGTTTGCAGCTTCGCATCTGCAGCTAGACTCGGAGGCACGTACCGCTCTTTTTGGCCGCTCGTGGTCTAATGCGGCTTGCCTGGCTTGATTCTTGTTACGGTTGTTTTTTGCCGAGGTAACTTTTCAAAGAACAATTTTTGCAGTTAAGCTGTGTGCCACCACTCTTTGCATAGTGCAGTTGAGCCTTATCAACTTCAACTCACCTATTGGAAATCTTGCATGTTGAACAATTGAGTTTCAATATAATAGGTGCTATATTTTTGTTGCTTGCGTCGAAGTTTTTTTCTGTAGAAATTTAAAATGGGGTTGCATAAGCAAAAAAATAAAAAGAGAGGAGAGGAGGGCAGAGGGGCCTTTAGCAAGCACCGCTATCATTCCGTAGATCAAGCCATAATCAGACAAGCCTATGCTAGTGCACTGCACTAGGTACCCATTGTGACTGTCCCGTGCTTTGCTCGATACTGGTTCCAGCGCAGAAATTCAATGGTACAGCATTTCGTGACTTTGCTGTCACTTGTCCACTCCAAAAAGATGCATTTCTTGTGGATGACGTTAGAGCAGTTAGGTACTTGTGAGCTAGTGTAATGGGAGGCTTGGTCACTGTTGGACGAGAGCTTAGGCCCGTAGTCTGTTACTGAAGAGGGTGGCGTAATGTGGCGGCAGGGCAGTGGGTTGGATCATCGAAAATCTTGTGATGTGTGTCCTTTGGGGCATTAAACAGATGGCTGGGGGGGTGGGGAAGGGGGCGGAGGGGTTGGTTTAGTCAAAGATATTGGTACACAGTGGGGCTGTGCGAGGGGAATGGCCACACCTTAGATGGGACGTGTCTGAGCACAGTTGAGTGCCGTTCATCTTGTGACAGGTCCATCATGACGGCAGGTGCTAGGTAGCGGGCCATTTGGTGGTTCGCAGTCAACAGCTAGCATGTGGCATCCAATTGTTGCGGCATCAAGTGACATGTGATGCACTGTTTGCAACAAGCCCTGCTTTTCCTACCTGTACCCACAAAGTAGTTTCCTCAAGCCTTTGTTTGAAGATACAGTGAAGCTACGGAGGGCATTTTTCTGGTGTTCTCTCAATTGTTTCGTTTCTAGGTCGCCTCTGAAGCGGTCAACGGATGCTTCAAATTACTGTTTTATATGAAACATCCGAGAGTCGTGGTCACTGTGAAACTTTGTTTAGACTGAGGGGCACATGAAGCTTATTAATCTTAACCTGGTTTCTTTTTCTTTAACCATAAAGTGCCCTCATATTGCTCATGTGATCGAAGGGTTCATCTTAATCATATTTGCCACAATGAGCACCTATTGTAAGTTCTCAGTTTCGGTAGTGGAGTTTGCCGATCAATATGAAGTTGGACAGAAGGCTTAACGTAATGCGTGATCAGTGCACTCAAAAGCCTCGTCATTTCTATTTTCTCAGAATTGTTTACACTGAAATCTTTTTCAGCGTTTACAGTGTCCATTTTCTGCATGCTTGGTGCAGGTTCTGGATGAGATCATGGACGACCTGGAAGGTTCCGGCGATGAGCACTCGCCCTCTGTCACCCTCCCTCCGCCGCGCAAGGACCGTGCTGGTGCTGCTGCACCACTGCCACTGGATGGCGGAACCGCCTATGCCAATGGCGACTCCGAGCCAGACTCGAGCTACGGCACACCTGTCGACGAGCTCCCACCCAGTGTCTCTCCTGAGCACAGCTCCCTCGTGCAGGCCATCCTCCAAGCGGCCGCTAGCTCCCGGATGCTGGGGCAGCAACCAGATGAAGGCAGGGATCGGCCTGCAAATGCACCTCTCGTCCCTCTCGTCGTCGACCATCACTCGGCCGTCAATGGTGGCAGTGAGATTGGCGACAAACTGGCCGAGAGGAGGAACACGTGCGTCGTGGAGCATGCCTTTGTGGAGTGCAACGGTGTGGTGGCGGCCAATGGGGGTGAGGGGAGTGGCAGGCTCAGGGAAAGAACAGCAGCGGGGCAGTTTCCAACTGGTGGTGCAATTTCCTCGTCCGAAGAACCCGAGCCCAGCGAAGCCCATCGAGTTTTGGGGGCTGCCATTGCCTCCCGGGCCAATGGCTTCCACATAGACGACAGTGCAGCCGTCTTCAGGTGAGTCAGTTGCATTGCCTAAGCTGTTAAAGGTGGTTACCCTATTCGCTCGGGTGCAGCACGTGCTGGTAATGTTTTTACTTGCAGTAAAGAAGTCACCTGGCACAATAATTAACCAGTAATATAGAACAGTGTAATAATAATTTTCTTATTACCTGTACCTGTGTCCCACTGTCTTCGGTATTAGGCTGCTGATCTGAAATTTTGAGCTCTCAAGTTTAAGGTGACAAATTTGTAGGTACTGTTACGGGGTGGAAAGCCAGTGAAGCTAGACCATGGCAGAAGACGACGAGGTGATTTTAATGAATGTTAGCGGACCTAGTGCGAGTGCTCATACGCATGATTCCGTTCTCTCAGTGGTAGGGTCCTCTGAGCAGCATGACCTTGCGACAAATAGCAGAAATGTTGCTGTTAAAACGAAGAAGAGTGCAATTAAAGAGCGCCATTCTCATCGCTTCTGTGGCGCAGTGGATTATACAGTAATACCTCAATAATTCGAACTCGGTTAATTCGAAATCCCGGATAATTCGAAGGTTTTCTGCGGTCCCGTATTTTCCAATATAAATTTGGCCGGATAATTCGAACAGGCGACCTGCGCCAGCCCGGTTAATTCAAAAATTTGGACTGCTATGCGGCAATGCCTGGCCCATGTTTCGCCGCAAACCCGGCGAAACGACGGCCCTACGGAGCCGCGGTACGCCACCACCACCGCCGCGCCGGTCTCGCCTGCGCCATTTCTTTGTGTTGTGCGCTGTGGTTAGGGGTCGGCTACTGTGCCGTTTTTTTGGGCGGGACTGTGCAGAAGTGCTAGCTTTGTGACCGTAGCAGTGCAGAAATGCCAAAGTACAAGACTTTAAGGGGGGACACTGGTCTTAGAGCTATTTTCATTATTTTAAAGCCAATCCTGATAAAATCATACCCTTTTGTTCAGATTTTTATGCTGATTTCAAAAATGTAACTTGTTTTTCTCTATGTCAGTTAATTCCCGAGATAATAGTATTAATTATCCATTTAATTAGTACTTCCGCGCAAAAAAAATGCCTCTATAAAACATCATTTTTAATGCATGGCAGTACAGTACAATGACCAAAGAGTGCAATGATCAAAGCAGTTTTTCCATTTTACCCTTATTAGCAATTTTGCTGCACTTTGAAAGTTGGCCTTCAAGACGTGCCTATCATGCTTCAATTAACTTGGCAAAATAAAAAATTTTTGAAGCTTGAATAAAGAATTCTGCTTCGATCATTGCATTCACTGCACCTTCAGCTTTATTTAGAAAAAGGAATTACATCTCTATCTGTCCTAGATGCAGAGATATCGACGAACTAAACCAGCCAAGTGTCCAAAATTTGAGTTTTGAGAAAATGGGAAAAAACAAACTAGGCACAATTTATTCAAAATTTCAAAAAGATATATACATATTTACACTTGCAGACAGCTAATATGCACCAGGCATGTAATCTGACTGCTTGGGCTGACTAGAATGCCGCTTTTTCAGTGCCCGATGCATGTTTTCCGCAGAGGCACGCTTGCGTACTGATTCGGCTGTTCGGCGCCTGTCCTCAGCCATCCTCCTGATATTCTGGACGCCAGGGTTCATATTTAGCTCACTCAGTATTTTTGAGCATGCTTGTAGGTTTCCTGCATTGAAGCGGACAACAGCCTCCGCAACAGCTGCTTGAACGGAGAACAGTGACGCATGGCGCTCCTTTGGTGCGAGTGACCATATTAGGGAGTGCAAGCTTTCATTACTGTTCTGGGTTTTTCCCTGCTGGCACCGCTCCAGCAGCTTTGGGTCTGCCAAGCGCTCATAAATAGGCAAAAGTGCTTTGCACACATGTGGTGGCAAGCTGTATCTGTGCTTGGGAGCAGGCTCTCCCTTGGCTGCAGCAGCATTCTGGCGGCACCACGAGTTTGCGCCTGTCGGGTAGAGGGTGTGATTTGACACGGTATCATTGGAGGTTACGTGATGATAGGTAGCCATCACTGCCTTATGCATTGCCCCAACATCTCCAGCATGGGACTTCAGGGCCCAGCTGTAATACGATGTCAACTTGGTGACAAGGTCGCCTGTCAGCTTTCCTTTGCCACTCAAGCTCTCTTTTGCATCACCTTTATGCTTGGCAATTGCATTGCGTAGGGCCGTTCCCATCCGCTTCTGCACATGGTTTGTGCAGTCTTCTTTGCTGATTTCGATGTAGCCGTACACAGCTGATTCTTGCAATGCAAGAAATGTGCGGCTATCGCCGTCTGAGAGCATGGTCGTGTACCTAAGGCCATGTTTCTCCAGTGACCTTTCAAACAAAACAAGTCCGGCCTGAACTTCCATTTCACCGGACTTTTTGTCCGTGTTCTTTTGGCACAAGTGGCTTTCTTTCCACGCCTCATAGGACGGGTCACCTTCTTTGGGCCCACGCTCACACCCAGCACAAAAGTTACTGAAAACTACATAGTCGAGTACCAGTTCAGTAAAAAGTTCTACTACGGCGCCGACACCGATGTGGGATGAATGACCCCGGGTCATCCATGAACCATCGAAAGAGACAAATGTTCCCGGGGTTGTCAAGGTTCAACTCGTTATAGAGTTGCCGAACAGAACGGGCGCTGTCTTTCAACACTCCTTCGGCTGCGCGTGTTGCTGCGGGCGTCAGCTTACTCTTTACATAGTCCTGCCACGTTTTCGTGTGCAGGCCACGATGAGATATGTTCATCGCCGCAAACACATCATTCAGCGCCGTTTGCCTATGTCCGGTACTTTGCATCGCGCGTGCAGCAAGGATATTCACGGCAAACGGATTTATCTTCTGGCTGCCTTGCACGCGCGGCGAATTCCATGCCGATGAAATGTCCCCGCAAATCACGCACGCGAGAGAGAGTTTAACGGCTAGACCATATTCACGATTTCCTTTTGAAATATGGACATCCCCGCCACACACTTTGCACTTCACAGCAGACAACAGTTCGTTCAGCGACTCCAAACTCACAACAGTGAACGTCGTATCGTCCGCACGGCAACCGCCGGTCGCGTCAAGAAGACGGGCGTCAGAAGTGGCGATGAAATCCGCTTTCCTCTTCGTCGCTGCGGTTGAACCCAGCTCCTGCAGCATTCCTTCGGCTTTTCTTTTCTTTTCAATCAAGTCCGAAGGCTGCAGCATCGTCGTGTCGTGGCGGACGCGTCCGCTGGGCGTAGGCGCCGCCGAGCTCGCTAGGCCTATTTCGTCCGCGGGGACTTCTTGACTTGCCGCTGGCTCCTGCACATCCTCGGAGCTTTCGGGTGCCGCAGCACGGTTCCGAAAGTTGTCGCCGCGCGCACTCTTCTTCTTTTTGCCGAATTTGTGGCGCGAGCGGAATTTACTGAGGGGCATCGTCTCGCCTCGGTCTCGACTCAGAACAAAATGGCGTCTCGGACGCTTTCAACGGCTGCTGGCCCGCCGCATGCAGACGACGTGCGATAGAATCAGCCAATCGGATGGCTCAGTTGCAGTCACGTGCGCTCAGCAGCGAATCAGACGCCGCGTTTTCGTTTTTCTTTGTGGTTATTTTTCTCAGTGGCCATTGAGGGCAGACAAGCGCTAGCGGCGGGAAATTGAAACCCAGAAAGCGCTCTTTCAAATGAGCCTAACATGGCCGAGATCGGTCCGGCGGAACGGCAGTTGCGCGCAACGAAAAATGTGCCGTTTTATCGTCTGCTGCTGCGCAAATTCAGCCCGCGCGATGATTTCAATTCGTTATTATGCTGAAAATACTGACTTCTGGAAGAAGAAAATTGGTGAACTTGTAGATTAATAGCCACAGATTCCAAAAATGCCATTTTCAGAAAATCGGTTTTTTGGTCATTTTTTGGTCCCAAAGACCCGTGTCCCCCCTTAACGCTGCAGCAGAAGTTCTGCTTGATCCAGGAAGCAGGCAAGAGCGCTTGTTCGAAGACCGAGTTGGCCAAAAGGCATGGCGTGCCCCTCTCGATGTTGTCCACAATGTTGAGCAACAAGTCAAAAATACTAGAGGCTTACGGCAAAACCTATTCTTCGAAGCGGTCACGAGTGCGGGCTCCCTCGTATCAAGATGTGGAAGCTGCTCTGCTTCGCTGGCTGCAGAAAGCAAACGCTGCCCACCTTCCCGTCAATGGAACGCTACTGCGGGAGAAGGCCAACGACCTAGCTCTACAACTTGGGCACGAGGAATTTAAGTGCAGCAATGGATGGTTTTGCCGTTTTAAAGAACGCAATAATTTAACCTTTCTCACCGTCTGTGGTGAGAGCGGAGTATTGCGACCGCATCAATGCGCTCTGCGCAGAGGATGAGTCCAACGCAGTCGGCTTCGCCGAGTACAGTTGAATCCCGCCACAACGAATACCGCCACAACGAAATTTCC
>JAJIZL010019871.1:477136-531254 GCA_023969395.1 Amblyomma maculatum
TGATGGACGCTTTTGATGTCATCAGGAATTTCGTTGCTGTCCGAGACAACGATGTTGCAATGGGTTTGCTGACCGAGCGCGAAAATCGCGTGACGGCGTTGCTCGCCATGAAGCGTAAGCAAACCAAGCTTACAGATTTTTGGCATTAAACGCCTTTGCTGCTGCTTGGGCAATTCTTTCTGCGTTTCACGTCAAATTTTTGCGATAACGAAGTTCCGCGAGAACGAATTTTTTTTCGTGCACCGTGAATTTCGTTATAGCGGGATTCAACTGTATATCAACATTAAGAGTGAAGAGCAGACTGGCTACTCTGACTTGGAGAGTGAGATCACTGCTGGTACGAACATGCGCGATGACAGCGACGATAGCGACGACGACACCGACGAGCCTCCCCGAGCACCTGCTCTTGGTGAAGTTATCGGATCGCTGAACGTTATCCGCAGTTTTGTTGAGTGCCGCGGTGGAAGTTCAGAGATGTTTCGTCTATTTGACCAACTCGAGAGCATGACCTTAGGAGCCGCAAACTACCGGACGCGGCAAACCAGCATCTCTGATTACTTTCAGTAGTAATTCAAAATATGCCGAATAAAGGTAACACGTTCCTGCAACGAATTTTTTTGCCTAAGTCTTATTTCTTGGTGTGTTTGGTTAATTCGAAAACCCGCTTAATTCGAAGATTTCTCGCGGTCCCGATGACTTCGAATTAACGAGGTTGTACTGTATAATGCCTTATTTTTGGATGCCATAACAGTGGTTTGAATCCACTTCATAAGACATTTTTTTCTATAGAAAAGTGTCGGCCCGTGATATCAGGGGAGATGCGGCAGTGCTGGTGACAGCAGTGACTTTCGTGCTGTAGGCAAAAGCCTGGGCAGTCTGCATTGGATATTCGCCACTTGCTCTGTGGTTTTGAGCGCAATCCCAATATTCCGGCAGGCTGTAGTGCTGTTGATTGTGCCATGAGGCATAGAAAAGAAAATTGCACCTGCTTTCACTTTTTTTTTTTTGCGGTCAGATAAAGAATAGAGCGTAGGGCAACGCCATTGAACTCTACAAGTACCGTATAAACCGGAATATAGGTCGAGATTTTTTCTCGAAAACAAACTAAAGTCGCCCCTCGTCTTATATAGCGGTCTTTAGCAGAATTTGAGGCACAGTCTGGCAACAAGTGACGAAAAACAGCCAAAATCATATCGAAATCCTGCAGTTGCTGGCATTTTTTTTCCATCCCCAGCGCATTTATCTTCACGTGCGCTCTTTCTTTAAGAGTATAAAACGTCTCTTTATCAATGAAGCAACATGGCCGCTCTCTCAGCGAGAGTTCGGTGGCTCAACGTTTCAGAAAAGAGTGTGCGTTGCCATGGACAACATCACATGTTCGCGTGCAGCCCTTCAAGAAATGCTGCATAAGCAACACGCTTGATGGAACTGGATGACACACTCTGGAAAGTGGTGAGAAGCAAAGAGTCTTCTTCCCACGACGCTGCTAAAAGTTTTGAGTGAGACAGTAGCTCTGGTGATGCAGGGACATGGCCGATTTGTAAATATATGCGGTTCTTCACATTTTTTTTTCTTTTATTTTCTTTTTTTTTTTTAACTTCAGGGTAAGGGGTTCGACCTATATTCCCACTCGACCTATAATACAGATTATACAGTAGACCCTTCAGCGACGCATCGCCTTCAAGGCTAACATGCGTTGCACTTCTGCATTGAGACTTGATCAGTTCATTTGCAGTTCTAATTCTCATTTACCATCCTTATTCACACATGTTCTGTTCTACAGCTTTGGTTGGCAGCAAAAGACTAGCCATGCCAAGGCCGGTGCCCAACTGGCGCCGGTGGAATTCTCTGGGCCACCTTGGACGAGTAGACTGAGAGTGGGCCACTCTGGTTACTCCTCGTATTAATATCTGCCTCGACCCAGGCAAATTTCAAGTTGCCAAAAGCCAGCAATGAATGGAATTCAGTGCTCGCGCCCTGTGCAGTAGATCTTGTTTAAACTTAGCCTAAGATTAATTATCTGCAATAATGTCGTATTAATAGCGTTTTCAAAGATATGGCTTACTAGCGAAAGCGTAGGGCACAGCGGAACCTTGGTGATTCATGTTCGGAGGGAAAAAGCTTGTTCTCCTGAAAAAACATGGCTCAAAAGCACCGAGGCTTAAAAAACATGCTACTCGAGTGCTATGGCAATTGTCAACACCTTCACTTCTTGCAAAAGGCCGGTCAGTTCTCGTTGGCACAGGTCCGAAGAGCATTTCTGGGTGATCGTAGACTTGCATCCACATTCGCGTTGTTCATAGAAAAATATAGTCTCCAATCCATCCAGTCCTTTGAAAGCAGAGGGTGAAGTTGCCAGGAAATTGTAATTATCTGAGAATGTACCAATGAAGTTTTGCTCTACAAAGGTGTTTATCATTCGCGCTACTGCCTTACTTGTGCAGTCTCGAATGCTTGAGTGCACATTATTGGCACACCAACATCAACAAATGCTTTGAAGATAGTCTTGTGTGTGGTGACGGACCGCACTGCTTGTGTATACTCCACACTCATTACCACCTTTGCCTTCTGACAGACCTACCCACTGCCTTGCCAATGGGGTGCTTAGTGGTGCTGGCCCTGCTGAGAATGGAATCCTCGGCAGTGCACCGTCGGGAAGCCAACAGCAGCAGCTGCAGCAAGGGGCCGGCGACGAGGACGTGGCCCAGTCGTCGGTCACCGGCAAGCCCGTGGGCACAGTACCACCCTTCCGTACAGTGGTGGCTACTGACGGTGGCAAGCTCGTCAGCAGTGGCAGTGTCACGGCTGGCATTGGTGGTGGCGGCAGCAGCCACGAACGGGCCGTGGCTGAGCTGGCTTCCCTATCGGGCAAGCTTGTGCGCATCCACTCGCTCATGCAGGCACGAGTGCAGGAACGGCTGCGCACCGACCACGAGCAGATGTGAGTGAAACGTGCTCATCACTTCCATGTGGGGGCACCTACAGTGACGGAAATGGCTGTCTCATCCTACAGCTGAGCACTACGTCACAGGTTCAGTTGTGGCCACATTTGGGTGAAGATGGCTTACATAAATTCTAGCTTAAGGGCCCATGCTTGTTTTGGAGTAGCTGCACAGTTTATTAACTGAAGGAGCAGAAAACAGAGCCTATAGGACTTATAGGACATATAGGAAATAGGGACCTATAGGAAATGGGGGAGAGAAAGTTTCGAATTTTAAGTGCCATTTTGAAGGCTGTTGTGGTGGTAAACGGTAGCAAGGGTGTTGCATAGAAAATGGCTGCATCAGACCGAGATCAACTGCATCTGGCAAGCACCGCCGCTTTATCTCCTCGTGTAGCATTACTGCACGACTACAGCTGCCCACACAGCTTATTTTTTGATATGTCATCTAGTGTCAGAAAAACCAGCAGTTTTGTACCCCAACGATCAACCAGTCAGCACGGTTGATCGTTAGCAGCATTGTTTTGATGATGCTGTTGGTGAATACAAGATTTCCAGAGGCACAAACCATCATGCAATTACTATTTGCCGCGAGATAAACGTACAGGTGGCGCCGCCATTGCTCCAATAGTATGGATTAGCAGCCGGCAGACCTCGCAGAAACGCATGTGATGTCAGTTTGTTTTCAAGTTTACAGCAGGCTTGCTGGCAAAGGAAATGTGCCCTCTTCAAATCATGAGCGATTCACTGCTCAGAATGTTCCAATTGTTGAGAGAAAACCGTAGAGTTGGTGAATGCTGCTGAAAAGAAGGGCAGATTGTAGGAAAACAAGGCATTCAACAAGCTGTCTTTTAGAATTGCTGGCGTCATTTTGCACACATTTTTTGCTGTTCCATGCTCCCGGGCCTGGTGTATATTTTGCGTTACACTTGCCCGACGAAGTTTTCTTTTTCTATTCACTTTTTCCCCAGCATACACATTTCTAAAATTTATACGGATGTAAGACAGGCAAATTTAGTGTCATTGCAGGGAGTGAATTTCGCCTCGTGTTGGTGCTACACTGGAAACAAAATTGTCATCCGAAATGTACCTTCTGCGGACAATGCAGGTACTGCTCACGCGCTTTTCATCGCCCATGTCTCTTTTTGTAAGACGAAGCCGCTGCGCCGGTCTCCAATGTTTGGCACACTGCAGCTAGGGCATAATGAAGTCCAGGACGATAATAGTTTACTGTGCTAGCACCTTCCAAGCCCAGGCTTACTCATTGCTCATTCTCTGGTACGCTTAGGAGCTCGGAGGTTGAAGTTGCACTTTAACTGGTGCAGTGAGGAGTTGAAGCAGAACCTGGACACGGTGTGTTGCCAAAAGGCCCAGTGCGGCCTGGAGGCCGGGGAGCTACGCCGGCAGCGGGACCAGGCGTGTGAGCGGGCCCAGCGCCTCGAGCAGCAGATGGCCGCCCTTCAGGACGGCCACGCCCGAGAGGTGGAGCTCCTCTTCCAGCAGATGGGTGACCTGAAGGAGAAGAACCGCTGCCTGTCTGCCGTCAACCAGGAGCAGGGCCGCCAGCTGCAGGAGGAGCTGTCGCGGCGGGGCTTTTCCTCCGAGGCGGATGCCATCTGTGCCAAGCTGCAGCTGCGCCAGGAGGTGGAGCGGCTGCGCGAGGAGCTGCTCCTGCGGGAGGAGCAGCTGCGCGCCCTGGCAGCCAAGTTCGGCCGCTTCCGCAAGGCCTACGAGGACAACTACCAGAGGGCCACTGATGACATCGACAAGCTCGACACCATGCTGGAACGCGTCATCGAGGTGCGTAGGAAAACATCCCATCTACTCGAGCTGTAGTTCACAAAGTTAGCATCATAGTCGCAGAGCCAGGACAGGTTTTTCAACATTCTCTAGAATCTGCAAGAATCCTGAGAATTTTTTATAGCCGGCCGCCTTTACTTGGAAAGCACAACACATTACGTAATGAGCTGTTGTGTACACAAGGGAAGATAGAAGTCATTCTTTCTGGAAGTCAGAAGCCGTACTTGGTTTTCAGTATGTTTGCTTTATCGCTTTATCATGCAGTGATGGGGTGGGCACCGTCTGCTACCACAAAATCATTGGAACGTGTGATAGCAGCAAGCGCCTTTTGAAGGGAACGATGCTACTGGGATGGACGACTCATAAAAAAAAATAATGAAAAGAAAGAGTTTCAACTTTTCCCACGTACTGAACCCTCTCCTGAAAAACATGTAGATTTTTCTAGTAAAAAAATGGGTTCATTATACGAGTAAATACGGTATGACCGGTTAGCACTTTTTCGTTCTGACTGGGTAGTTACGCCATGCCATGACGCGTCCTAAAACTATCGGGGTTTTGTATGCATGCGACAGATTTTGTTTCGCTCGCAAATTCCAGACCTCCAGCAAAATTGACGCGTAAAAGGGCAGCTGTAAAATGTGGTGTGTCAGGGCTGAAATTTTAGTTCTCATCGATTGTCAAGGTAGCTACTGGTACATGGATGCGATGCACGGGGACTTCGTTAAATCAAGGGTGGGGCATAAAATTACTTCGTTAAATCGCAAGAAAACATGGTTTTCAATGGGGCAGAAATCGGGAAATTGAAAAAGAAGTTTGTTACATTGCGAATTTCATTATATTGAGGCTCTTCGCATCGAGGTTCGACTGTACACTTCTGTGCAGTTGTAGTTTAATTTTATTTGTAAATGCCATGGGAACTCTGAAATAAACGAGACAAAGAATATTTGCTGTTGGATTTCAGCTTCTTATTTTCACTGGTCGGGTATTTGATATTCAAAGGCAGTTCTTTTTCCCCCATTTTCGTATTTGATTCTTGTTTGAAAATTTCAACATTCGCACAGCCCTACATACAGGACTTATCACCTAGTTGGTTTGGTCGGTTTGGTTTTGGAGTTTAGCGTCCCAAAGCGACTCAGACTATGAGAGACGCCGTAGTAGAGGACTCCGAAAATTTCGACCACCTGGGGTTCTTTAACGTGCACTGACATCGCACAGCACACGGGCGCCTCACTTTTCGCCTCTATCGAAAAGCGGCCGCCGAGGCCGGGATTCGATCCCACGTCCTTAAGCACAGTAGTCAACCACTGCGCCACCCCGGCTATCACCTAGTTGTTAAAACTGAAGCTTCGGCATTGCTCAAGCAAAATTATTAGGAGTAACTGGCAGATGGCAGTGAACTAAACAAGCTGAAGAATAACAAGGCTACCCTTCAGTGCCGTCTATCCTCCCGGGAGGCACTACTCTCAAGTGCTCGGGAATTAATCAGCAAGGGCATAGGATCAAGAAGTATATGCACAAGACAGAGAGCAGAACTGTCATGCCCATGGATCTAAACTCCAAACTTTTGGGTGCTGCTCGAGCACATCAAAGTGGTGGACTCAATGTTTGAACCTGTCAAGTCAAAATAGGCAAAAGCAAGACGCCAACTTGGTGCTCAGTGTTCATGAACTGCGCAACGAGGTATTCCATTTGCTGCTATGCTGTTCCAAATTCTTGCTTAGGTCAGCCTGCGTTATTTTAAGCATCTGTGCATGTTTTTTGACAATCTGTTTTGTTTTGCCAGATATGCGTGTGTAGTCAAGTAAGTATTGAGATTGCATAAAGGAAAATCAAATTTGTGATAGTGTATGTCAGGAATAGCAAACTGCAGTTGTCGAAGGCGTGTTCGACCCTGGAAGCGTGTTCCAAAACGTAATTCAAATGCTCCGAAATTCTCGCTTTATTGCTCCAAAGCTGCTCCGAAATGCTCGACCTTCCGCTACACTTCATGCTTTAAAGCAGCGAAAAATAACACAATAAAAAAAAAAAAAATAAGACATGGAGCGAGCAGTGTGCGCCCACTGTCGTCACGCGGTTACTCTCAAGGCGCCGAAAGGTCTCGTGCACCGGTGACGATGAGGGGGCGAGTCGATGATGACGGGCAGATCAAGAAAACGGACGTGCGTGAAGACGCAGGTACCTCCTCACCTGGTGGCTTCACGACTGCGCTCGCGCGCTCTGTCCTAGCCTGGCTTTGGTGCCTCTGGAGGGCTCCTCTGCATCTGTTACTTCAAGTAATGGAGGATTTACTGCAAACACTTTCTAAGTACCTTTTCCTGGCATTTAGTTCTCATTCTTGTTTTCTTTCTGCACTGTCATTTCGTGTCTTTGTATGAAAATCGCATAATAACGAAAACCTGGATGTAACGAAAAAGTAGGGACTTATTACAATTTCGTTATAAGCAGGCTTAACTATGTCGCATAACAAGCTCGATACGCAAAGCAAGATGGCAATCGCATTCTATTTTCATTGCGGAGAACTGCAGTCGCTGCAAATGCATGTTCCTATAAGATGCGTGACAGTTCCCTGTAAAGTTGGAAATATTGCGCAAGTCTGCATTAGTGGAGTCTAAAAAATTGTTTGGCTACTGTAGCCTGCTTCGAATTGTTACTCAAATCACCTTTATTATGTCATACAACTGTACATGTTTTTGGCAGTTTGTCATGTCTTGTCAGAGGTGCGTGCTTAGTTAACAAAGCATTGAGCCTTGAATAATAATGTGTCAATACAGCGGTTTCTGCATATTTGGAATAGAAAACTAGAATAACTGCAGGCAGCTTACCCTAGAAACTGTTCCAGAGTAATATATATTTTAGATAGCACCAAATTTTGTTTTTTTTTCATTGTTCTTGAATATCATTATTATTGCTCCCTGAATGGTTCCAAAATGGTTCAGCCTGCTTCTGCCCGTAGCCCTGATGGGGAGTAAGGTTAATTCACAAATGTTTTTATATTGTTTAATGTTTTACAATATATTATTTATAATTTATTTATATTATAACGAGATGAACACAGTTTGCTGTTTTCAGTTTTTCTTCCTTATTTTCAATGATCAGATATTCGTATTCGAAAATTTTGATATTCGCACACCCTTAGCTTTTTTTTCCCTGTTGTTCTTTCCGCTGTGCAGTATATTCCTTGAGAGTGTGTTATGTTTTGACACGTATTGATACCTAGCAAAGGATCCACTGTCAGAGGTTCCTGCTGGCTTTCATTTTGCTTCCATTTTATGATTCCACCTTTGGGTGGTCAACTTTTTCCAGACGCTGGAAGCGGAGCTGGGCGTGGTGTCTGGCTGCCCTACGCTCATGCAGCTGCTGCACAACCTCCGTGGTGGAGGCGCCGCAGGGGAGGAGTCTGCGAGTGCCACACCTCAGAGTCCGCCATCTGGTGGCGGCGTCGTTAGCAGCCGGAAGACACCCACTGCACTCTAGTACTGCTCCTTCACGGAGGCCGTGGGTACGGACTTTACTGCAATCCACTGTATACGTCCCAAGAAGTTTTAAACCTTAATTTTTGAATTGTTTTGTGAAAGAAGTTAAATGAGCGCCTACACTAAATTTTTTTTGCGCAATTTTTTCTCTGTAACGATGCATACATGGATCACTATGGGGCATCACAGGAGGTGTTGTGCAGAAGGTATGCGAAGTGCTTCGCACTCTCCGTTAAAATCAGGCCACTAATCGGCAGGTTCGCTGCACAGGCGTTCAAAGACCACTGGTAGAGCGCCTGTTCTACATCTTTGTAGACCCCATGTCGAACCCTTTTCTGGCCGTCATCCATTTCATGGGTAGCACAGGCATCGCTTTCGTTTTCAATCTTGAGCGCGCTGTGGATGATTTTCGATACTGGTGGTTGCGTCAGGCCATACTTGCGCACCAAGTTGCACACTTTTACGCTGTCCTTGTGCTCACATACAATGTTCCGCTTAACTTCTAGCAGTATTGCTGGTCACTTCCTGAAGGAGGATCCTCCGCTGTTGTTCACGAAAAATCCAGGACCAGCAAGGTCGTGGCAAAGATGATGGCACACGAGAACCACGCTAGACAGACACATGCACGAACTCTGATGCACGCCTGCCACAAAACATGTGTAACCGCGAAGCAAGGGCCTGGGCAAAGCGAATAGGGGAGGATAGTGCAGCACACCACGGTCAGCGCACCCTCAGAATGTACTGCTGCACCGTGCAGAGGCAGAGAGGATGAGAGTTCGCTAGGCTACTCTAGGCAATGGGCAATCTTGAGGGGGGAGCGCTGAAAGCTCTCCCTCAGAACGGCCGTGCCTGGAAGCACCTCACACTTCTCTCCTACTCTGCGTGAGGAAGCACTCAGTCCTTCCCCGCATCTCCGCGGCATCGAAGCTTCCCCGGCGCACCCGATCAATGCATTGGCTCGACGCACTCTGTCCCGATTTCTTTTATTGCCGCTGTGTGGCGTCGTCAGCATCTCCACGTACAGTTGAATCCCGCCACAACGAATACCGCCACAACGAAATTTCCGCGACAACGAATAATTTTTTATTCCCCGCGAGTATCCTATAAGAATTAATGGCCTAAATTTCTCTGCACAACGAACCATTTTTGCAGAGCGTTTCCGCTTCAACGAAATTTTCGCATTCAAAATCGAAACCGAAACTAGTTTTATTGGCGAGAAGTCCAAGTCAAATCCAAAGCCACATTAAGCATGAAATCACGTGATTGCAGTTCCGCCATTTTGGCTTTGTGTCGTGGTCGCGTTGTTCACTCGCTGCCTTTCTCTTCGACAACAACGAGTTTTCATCCGCAGGACACGATGGCAACGCAAGTGAAAAAACGCAAAACTCTTTCCCTTGAGCAAAAAGCTCAAATAATCGCCCAAGCAGAAAGCGGAAGGAAGAAAGCGGCAATTGCTGAAGACTTCGGAATTCCTGCAAGTTCGCTGTCAACGATTCTAGGCAATAAGGACAGCGTGAGAATGGCACTTGCTTCAGGCACATCCTCGAAGCACAAAAAGGTGACGCGGCCCCTCCATGAAGAGTTGGACAAAGCAGTGCATGCGTGGTTTGTGGAAGCACGAGCCAGCAACGTCCCCCTCTCCGGAAGCATCGTCCAGCAGAAAGCCTTGAACTATGCATGCCTACTTGGCATTGATGATTTTAAAGCCAGCATTGGCTGGCTAAACCGTTTCAAGGCCCGCCATAACATCGTTGGAAAAGTGTTGTGCGGCGAGTCAATGTCAGCAGACGTGGACGGAGCAGCTGCTTGGAAGGCGAGTAACATGGCCGGAATTTTAAGCAACTTCGCGCCTGCAGACATTTACAACGCCGACGAGACCGGGCTATTCTACGAGATGTTGCCGGCTAGGACGCTCGACTTCAAGGGGCAGCGCTGTCACGGCGGCAAACACAGCAAAAAACGCATCACAGTGCTGCTTTGCACAAACATGGATGGCTCGGACAAGCGTCCGCCGTTAGTCATAGGCAAAAGTGCCAAGCCGCGCTGTTTTAAGGGAACTCGTAGCCTACCTGTGCAGTACAAGGCGAACAACAAGTCATGGATGA
Organism: Amblyomma maculatum; assembly: GCA_023969395.1. Classification (NCBI taxonomy): domain Eukaryota; kingdom Metazoa; phylum Arthropoda; class Arachnida; order Ixodida; family Ixodidae; genus Amblyomma; species Amblyomma maculatum. Next base: position 487,456 of record JAJIZL010019871.1, read on the forward strand.
CCCGCGCTATTTTCACCGAGTGGATGATGGCATTCGACTGCGACATGAAGCGGCAGGGCCGTAAAGTTTGCTTGCTTTTGGACAATTGTTCAGCGCATCACTCCGACGAAGTCAAGCTCACTAACACGGAGCTGAGGTTTTTCCCTCCCAATTGCACGTCTGTCTTACAGCCTCTCGATCAGGGCGTGATTCTTAGCCTGAAGCGCGCTTACCGCGGGAGGTTAATTCAGCGGCTGCTTTTTAACACTGAAACCGGCCGAGACACGAAGGTGGACTTGTACGTGGCACTGCAGATTATGTCTGCTGCCTGGAGCACACTGGGGCGCTCAGTAATTGTGAACTGTTTCAGGCACGCCGGATTTGCCGAAGGTCGACCCGTACACTCTGCTGGCCTAACACCAGGCGTTACAGACGACGACGAAGAGGCGTCACCGGCTCCGGGGATCGCGGCCGCCTGGAAAACGCTGGGAGAAATAGGAACCGTGCTGCCGCCTAATCTCGAGCTCGACGAATACATCGGCGCTGACGCTTGTGTTGTTGTTCACAAAGATGTGAGTGATGAGCAGATCATAAAAGCTGCCCGGAATGATAAGGACTCTTCCGATGAAGAAGACGACGACGTACAGGAAGCGCCGGCTGCGGCAACCGCCGTACAGGTGATGGACGCTTTTGATGTCATCAGGAATTTCGTTGCTGTCCGAGACGACGATGTTGCAATGGGTTTGCTGACCGAGTGCGAAAATCGCGTGACGGCGTTGCTCGCCGTGAAGCGTAAGCAAACCAAGCTTACAGATTTTTGGCATTAAACACCTTTGCTGCTGCTTGGGCAATTCTTTCTGCGTTTCACGTCAAATTTTTGCGATAACGAAGTTCCGCGAGAACGAATTTTTTTTCGTGCACCGTGAATTTCGTTATAGCGGGATTCAACTGTACACGCACACTTTTGTGGTCGCCGCGCTTCCGTGTTTTCGTTGACTTTCAGTGATCATATTTGATTGTTATAACCAATAATATAACATGACACTATTGTAATAAGTTTATTTTACCGTAGAACACATGGCAATTTTGACAGTGCAGTCGCTGCCCATTGCTATATCCAATATGTTGTTAAAACTGGTATTGTTATAAGTACCTGTATTGTTACACCTTCTTCAGCAAACGGAAGAACCGGAAATGGACATGGAAAAGTCCTAACGGAGAGACTAAAAATGAAATCGACTTCATAATGTGTTCAACCACCGCCATTGTGCAGGATGTAGAGGTAATCGGGAAAGTGCGATGCAGTGACCACAGGATGGTGAGGTCCCGAATTAGCCTAGATCTGAAGAAGGAACGCAGCAGATTAGTAAGAAAGAAACCCATCAACGAATTAGCGGTGAGGGGGAGGGCAGAAGAGTTCAGGATCTCGCTACAGAATAGGTATTCAGCTCTAACTGAGGATGGCGACATTACCCTAGAGCCAAGGAACAATAATTTCAGAGATATCATTACTGAGTGCGCGGTAGAAGTAGGCGGTAGGATAGTTAGAGAGGACACCGGTAAGCTGTCTAAGCAGACGAAAGATTTGATTAAGAAACGCCAGAGTATGAAAGCTTTCAATCCAACAGACCAGATCGAATTGGCCGAGATATCAAAGCTAATCAATAAGCGCAAGGTGGCCGATATAAGGAAGTATAACATGGAGAAAATTGAGCATGCTGTAAAGAACGGGGGAAGCCTTAAAGCGGTAAAGGAGAAATTGGGCATAGGCAAAAACCAGATGTATGCGATAAGGGACAAGGCGGGCAACGTCATCACTAATATGGACAAGATAGTCAAAGTAGCCGAGGAGTTCTATACAGATCTCTACAGTAGCCAAAGTAGTCAGGATCGTAATGAGATTGGCGGTAGGGAAAAACAGTCAGACGTTCCACCAGTGACGAAGGACGAGGTCAAGAAAGCACTAGAAACTATGAAAAGAGGGAAATCAGCTGGAGAGGATCAGATAACTACAGATTTGCTGAAGGACAGGGGGGATATCGTGCTAGAAAAACTGGCCACCCTGTATACGCAGTGCCTGGTGCCATCGACGGTACCGGAACCATGGAAGAATGCAAACATTATCCTCATTCACAAGAAAGGGGACTCTAAGGACCTTAAAAATTACAGACCAATCAGCTTACTGTCTGTTACGTATAAGGTATTTACTAAGGTAATCGCTAATAGAATCAGGACAACCTTAGACTGCAATCAAGCAAAGGATCAAGCAGGGTTTCGGAAACGGTACTCTACTATCGATCACATCCATACCATCAATCAGGTGATAGAAAAATGCTCGGAATATAACCAGCCCTTATACATAGCATTCATTGATTACGAAAAAGCATTTGACTCAGTTGAAACCTCGGCGGTGATGCAGGCATTGCGAAATCAGGGGGTAGACGAGCCGTACGTGAAAGTGCTGGAAGATATATATAGTGGCTGCACAGCAACCATGGTTCTGCATAAAGAAAGTTACAAAATTCCCATAAAGAAAGGTGTTAGGCAAGGAGACACAATCTCCCCAGTACTATTCACAGCTTGTTTAGAGGAAGTATTCAGAGACTTGGAATGGGAGCAGTTAGGGATAAGGATAGAGGGAGAATACCTCAGTAATCTGCGATTTGCTGATGACATTGCCTTGCTAAGCAACTCGGGGGATGAACTGCAAATAATGATTGATGACCTAGACAGAATAAGTAGAAAGGTAGGCTTGAAAATCAATATGCAGAAGACTAAGGTAATGTTCAACAGCCTCGGGAAGGAACAGCAGTTTACATTAGGTAGCGAAATACTGGAAGTAGTAGGCGAATATGTCTACTTAGGACAGGTAGTAACCGCAGATCCGGACCATGAAAAGGAAATAACAAGAAGGATAAGATTGGGATGGAGCGCATTTGGCAAGCACTCGCAGATTATGACTAGCAGCTTACCGGTATCGCTCAAGAGGAAAGTATACAACAGTTGCATCTTGCCTGTACTCACCTATGGGGCTGAAACGTGGAGGCTAACCAAGAGAGTTCTACTTAAGTTGAGGACAACCCAGAGGGCTATGGAACGAAGAATGGTAGGGGTAACATTAAGAGATAGAAAGCGTGCAGAGTGGGTCAGAGAAATAACTCAAGTTACCGACATTCCAGTGGAAATTAAGAAGAAGAAATGGACATGGGCAGGACATGTAGTGCGAAGAGAGGATAACCGATGGTCGCTGAGGGTAACAAACTGGATTCCAAGGGAAGGAAAGCGTAGCAGGGGGCGGCAGAAAGTTAGGTGGGCGGATGAGATTAAGAAGTTCGCAGGGGTCAAGTGGATGCAGCTAGCACAGAACCGGGTTTAGTGGAGAAATATGGGAGAGGCCTTCGCCCTGCAGTGGGTATAATCAGGCTGATGATGATGATGTTATAAGTGGATTTGACTGTATCGATAATTCGATATACAGAAATCAGCATGAGACGCCGCTTGCGAGTGGGAAAACTGTGACTGTATTTGTCGCATAATCAACAAACTCACATAATGAATCCACCCTCCACTTTTGCCGCCAAGAATTTAAAGAAAAAAAAAAAGCTTTAGTCCGTGTGCGTCCCTCGGTTTCAGCTGTCGCATCCACAGCTCATTTACTGGCAGCGCACCAAGATGCTGCGCAGCGATAATGTCACGGCATGTTTATCTTTTGAGTATCCCTTTGATGTTAGCTCCTGGAGCGAACTTGGCAGAGTGCTCGTGATGGCTTGATTGCACAAGCCTGGAGTCCACTGCCATGAAATCATTGGAAAGTGTGACAGCTGCAAACGCCATTTGAAGCAAACAATGCTAAAAGCCGGTGTCGTGATCGTGTCTCTTGTAATGTGGTTTTACTGTATGTGAAACGACGACTTGTAATGTCTGCAACTGACTGAAAATGAGCAAACATGCTTAGCTATGAGTGGTAATGACTGCTATGATTAAGCATGGTTCAGCATGACTACCAAACAACCAGTGTCAAAAAACGACTTGTAATGACCGCAACTGACTGGAAATGAGTAAGCATGCTTAGCTATGAGTGGTAATGACTACATTGAATAGGGGTGGGGGGGTATATATATATATATATATATATATATATATATATATACACACATACATACACAGTCGAACCCGGATATATCGAACTCAAAGGGAATCGCGAAATAGTTCGATATATCGATAATTCGATATACAAAAATCGGCTTGTGACGGCACTTACGATGCGAAAAAACGATACCGTATTTGTCGCCTAATCAACCCATTCACATAATGAACCCACCCTCCACTTTTGCACCCGAGAATTTGAAAAATAAAAAATGCGTTAAGACCAGCTCGCTCACATGCAAGCGATTGAGCGATCTCAGCGACGAGTGGCAGCGACAGAGCGAAAAATTTCAAACTTGTTGGAACTGCGTCCCTCTTGCCGCTCGAGCCACCGCGACAGCTCAATACAAGGTTTCTGTGTCGCTGCGGCAGAAATCGCCAGCATTTTCGCTTGCATGTCGATGGCGCGCGTCACTCCGTTTCAGTCGTCGCATCCACAGCTCATTTCTTGGCAGCGTGCCAAGATGCTGCGCAGCGATAATGTCGGGGCACATTTATCTTTTATAGCTCCTCCGGTGGCGGGGAGCGAACTTGGCAGAGGGCCCATGATGGCTTGGTTGCACAAGCCTGGTTCGATTTATCACGCCGCGCTTGGGGCGGGCGTCATGATCGCAGCAGCAGACTGCGTGCTTTCGTTGATTCATACATGCAAAGATAAACGACTCCCGCAAAAAAAAGAAAAAAAAAATGCCTGCCGCTTTTAAACGTCCACAGCCGCCATATCTTACGCTACGTCGCGCGTACAGCACAACGGTAAGAAAGAATGACTCTCGAAAAAAAGAAAAACGGAGCGCTGCCGCTTCTTAACGTCCGCAGGCGCCTTAGTCACGTCAGCCACCGCGCGCAGAGGGTTCGCAACACACACTGGAGAAAGCGTCCGACGTCTGCCTGAAAACGGGCTGAGCTGGCTTGGCGCATGCGTAGCGCGTGCTGAAGGAGAGAGATAGCTCAGCAAAAGAATGGGCACATCCACGCACATGGCTTGCAAACGTCATGTGTTGGCGCGCGGGAAACGATAACTGCAGATTCGCGCGCCTTTGGGGAATGGGCGCGGCGCTGTCCAGAACTGTCCCCTCTCATTCCTTCCGCGCGTGGCTTGAAAACGTCACGCGGCAAATGGCCAAGGGTGATGTGATCGTCTTTGGGGAAGGCACACTTTCCAGTGCGTGGTGAGGAGTTCGATATATCGAACGACCGGTGAAATTGAGTTCGACATATGACGCAGCTTTCCTATACTTTTACATGGGATTTTCAAGGGGATATTCCGTAAGTTCGATATAACCAAAATTTGATATATCCGGGTTCGATATAACCGGGTTCGACTGTATATATATATATATATATATATAGGGTCCAGTAGTTATACGAACACAAATATGGTACATTTATAACTGGGAGAGCTCCTCAACCAAAGGCTCTCTAGATGTCACTGCAATTTTCTCTTGAAAGTAGACTGCATTTTGAGTACCTGTGCCTCATTTTTAGGTCTTCTTTAGTTTACAAAGGTGTGTTACCAGTGAACATGGATTTATTCTTGCAAGATGAAAGTATAATATGTTATTATTGTCAAACCTTTCCTTTCCCTACTGTCCCTACAGATACCACTGCTTTTGCTTCATGCCATACAGTGCACTTTGAGTGTAACAAATTCATCTCTTTGTGCAGGTCATGCGTTTCATGAGCCAGGGAGCAGCTGTTTTGTTCCAGCCAGCCTTCACAGCATTCAGCACCTGAGAAGTGCACCTGGGGATAACTAATGAGCCCTTTTGCTGAAGCTGTTCACCACGACTGCTGCCAAGAACTGCCGCCCATGTTCTTTTCCGTTTTGTGTGCCGTCGAGACTGATAGACAGTTTTGCGAATATCATTGCACAAGTGACTTAGTAACACAGTAGTTTTGCGTGGTCTTTAAATTTTTTTTTCAAAGCACGATGTGTAAATGCTATTTGGTCTTGCTTACCTGCACATTTAGTTATGCCATTCTTCCTCTAGTTCTGCGAAAAAGTGTCATTTTTCCTGGTCTTTGTCTGGTTCCTTTGGATGCAGCATTACTTTATAGCTGTATCCACATGTGCGTGCAAACGTTTACATGTTGACAAAAGAATCTCTCGACTAGACAGCCACATTTTTTTGTGCGAGGTCAAACGTGAGCTGACGAGGTGAATAGAAATGTGTGCGTGAAAAGGCGGTAACACTGGGCAGAAGTTCAGGGTGTTCTAATTTATTTCTTCGCAATTCTTCCCACCACATTCCGCACATTGTTCCGGAACAAAGCACCACTGCTGTGTTCTTGAGACTGTTTTTTCTATTTTTGTTTCTATATAACAGCCCAATTTTAGCTTTAGCCCATTTATTCCATCTTTCCACCTCTTTCACCCCATTTCGATGTTCTGATCTTGGCCCAATTTTTTTGTTTTAGCTCGTTTATTTAGTCTTTCCATTCTTTTGCCTTCCTTTCATATACTTATCTTAGCTAAATTTTTAGCATAGTAGAACCTCGCTGATGCGTTTTTCACGGGCCTCCCCCCAAAAATATAGGAACTGGGAAAATGGCAAATATGAAAATTGACAGTGATGGCAAACAGAACAGATGTTTATTGCTGTGCTGGCATGTAAAGAAAATTGTGGAGCACTGTCTGCTGCATTTTTTCTTGTTTAGCGAGGGCGTGTTCCCAAAACTTGCAGTGACTCTTACGACCATCACTCGACCAAACATATACCTTCCGAGCAGGTCTAATTTCACTACAACTGACCTAGAGGTTGGTTTCAGTGACGACTCACTGTTCTCTGGATAGCCGCTGTTGTGCACATCGACACACTTGGCCACGATCACGTCAACGGTCATAACGACATCGTCCACAAAAACGTGATTGTGTTCATGGTTTGCGAAAATGAGGTCTCATGTCGCATTCATGCACTGCACTTGATCCCATTCCTGCCATCCGCAAAGATAAGCGATGCAATGACAAACAAAGTTGCACGAAGCGGATGAGGACAAAGCTGCAGCACAGTAGAACAAAGATAAGCAAAGACAAACACAAAAAAAGGTGCAGCCATCACTACTGTTGATGATGGCATAGCCTGCCCAAACCCCCCCTCTACCAAACAGAGTGCACCATGTCTCACCGTAAGACAAGCCAAGCCACCTTAAATCCAAACATGGGTGTCTGCAATTATCGTTCAGGTCTGTTTCGGGTGCCTGTTTAGAATATACCATGCGTTAAGCTCCCTAAGTTACCAGTTGCCCTTCTAGTGTGTGGAACTCAATGGACACCAAACAAGGGTTTGCCCGCAACAACGTAGCCTGAAAATCGCGGCACCCAGGAACGCAACTGCGGGGTTCTACTGTAGTAGCCCATTTATTCTATCTTTCCATGTCGTTCGCCTTGTCTCGATGTTCCCATCTTCCCACCTCCGCTGGACATGCCAAGTTTGATGCGTAATAAACTTGAGGAAGCATCTGTAATCACAATTAACTGTGACTGCCTTCCATTGTGGGAAGTGAAGGCAATGTTGTGGTTGAGTTTTGAAGACTGTATAGTAGAGGTGACATGCAAACTTTAATCGACTAAGCACACTGAGAGCAAACTTACTACTCGGGTATAGCGAAAGAAAACTCAAGCGACGTGTTGTGGTTAAAATGTGCTATTGTTCGAGATTTGTCGGTTTGGGATTGCTGGCCTGCTCAGCTCCACTTCCTCTTCGCTGGTTTCTGCTGTACTGTTGTGCTCTTGATCCTGTTGTTACCGCGCTGCACTTTGTATGCTTCAAAATGGCAACTTGAATTTCTGTTATCCTTCTTACTGCTTTAATGTAGTTGGCAAATAGTTGTTATATAATAGAGTCGATGATTTGGGTTTTTCCAGTCGTGCCAATAACCTGACCAATCAATTATGTGTATATATTTCTTGCTTGAAACGAGAACACTGCTGTTTTTCTAAGTGATCAGGAAGGGGAGCTATGACTGGCCACTTTCCTGTTGATGTTTTATGAATGGGGCTGGCATTTAGCAACTGTTGCGTTGGGTCTTCCATCGTTTGTTGTATGGTCGGGTTTCTTTCCCGTTGTGTTGTTGTGACTGCCATTTTTGTGGAGCACCTTTCCTTCAAAGGCAAGTATTGATAAGTGTGCCGTGGCTTTGCGATGGTCGATTGTGATGTTTCCACTGTTTTTATGAATTTTTTCAGACGTGCTGTTTCAAATGACGTAGAAGAACGATTTACTTGGCACCAATTTTATTTTCTTCTATTTTTGGCTCTCCTTTGTCAGGCTAGAGCCATTCTAGAGCTATTTAAGCATGAAGTTGAATGTTGCAGCAGGTTGAATAAGTGAATTCTTGATTTCTTTTGTCATTGCACCTTAATTGCATCCTAACAGTTGTACTTACAACTTTCGTGGGCCCAAATTACTGAGCTTTATGGGTAATCACTTGCTCATTTTTCAACGTCCTTTAATTTTTGGGCCAGTATCCTACCTCTAATTACTCCGCATACTCCACAGCATACGGAGTATACGTAGAATAATTTTAAACTGTACTGTGCTCAGGGTTGCCAGTGTTCATCGATGCTTTATTGCTGCCTTTGTTCTTTTAGAATGATTTCATTTTTTAATTAAAATTAATCATAAACAAATACAGTCGAACCCGAGTATATCAAATTCGAAAGGGATCGCAAAATAGTTCAATGTATCGATAATTCGATATACAGAAATCGGCTTGAGACGCCGCTTGCGAACATGAAAAATGATACCGTATTTGTCGCGTAACCAGCCCACCTGCATAATGAACCCACCTCCACTTTTGCCACTGAGAATTTGAAGGAAAAAAAAAACTGTCAGTGGCGTGTCCCTTTGTTTTGGCCGTCGCATCCACAGCTCATTTATTGGCAGCGTGCCAAGATGCTGCACAGCGATAACATCATGGCGTGTTTATCTTTTGACTATACTTTTGATATTAGCTCCTGCGGTAGCGCGGAGCGAACGTGGCAGAGTGCCTGTGATAGCTTGATTGCACAAGCCTGGTTCTATTTACCACGCCACGCTTGGAGTGGGTGTAGTCCACTGCCACAAAATTGTTAGAAAGCATGATAGCTGCAAATGCCATTTGAAGCGAACAATGCTAAAAGCCGGTGTCCTGATTGCAGCTGGCCGCGTGCTTTCGTAGATTCATAGATGCAAGGATCGACGACTCTGGCACAAAAAAAAACGGGCTTCTTAACGTCCACAGGCACCATAGCTTACGCTATGTCGCATGCTCAGCACAACAAGGATGGATGGCTCTCACAAAAAAAAAAAAAAAACAAATCTTCTTAAAGTATGCAGCCAGCAGCCACTATAGCTTGCACTATGCCGCACGCTCAGCGCGACGACACAAGACCTGTATCACATGTCACCCGCCGCACGCAGAGCATTCACAACACTCTGCAGAAAGTGTCCAACGTTTGTCTGTGGCCACGGCTGAGCTGGCTTGTCGGCGCATGCATAGTGCATGCTGCTGCGAACGACCTGAGTCTGCTCTGTACCGGTCGCTGCCAAATTGGTTCCCTCTCATTTCTTCACGCGCATGGCTTGCAAAAGTCACGTGCTGGCACGCGGCAAACGATCACTGCAGATGCACATGCCTTTTGGGGAAAGGGCATGGTGCTGCTCTAGACCAGCCGTTGCTGAACTGTTCAGCACATGGCTGGCTTGAAAACGTCACGTGGCAAATGGCCGAGGGTGATGCAATCATCTTTGGGGAATGCGCACCTTCCATTGCGTGGTGCGGAGGTCGATATATCGAACGACTGGTGAAATTGGAGTTCGATATACATTGCAGCTTTCCTATACTTTTACATGGGATTTTCATGGTGATATCCTGCGAGTTCGATATAACCAAAATTTTAATTGTCCGGGTTCAATATATCCGGGTTCGACTGTAGCCTAAAATATTTTTCTGAAAAGGAGGACAAAATACAGCAAAGTCATAAGCATTTGAATGTTAATGAATTGTTATGTAACTTGCTGGTGCTGCAGCGCTAATTATGCTGACACAACGCATATACTACCTCTGTTGGTGACATTTGCTGCTTAAAAATAATAGTGAAAGCAGGATACAGATTGCAAGTCTATTGCTTTAGGCAAGTATAGTGTGGTTAACTTGGCTTGGCACTCTTGTTTTGATAGTTTCAGCATAGCTGATGTCTGGGCACCCCTTTATAACTTGCCAGTTTATGTTATTGTGGTTTATGCTGGTTGGCAGGAAAAAAAAAATGTGCGAGAGTAATTTGATACATGCACAGACTGTGGAGCCCCTTTCACGTGTGTCTTGTGGAATGCTGTCGAACTTTGGCCATTTGATCTCTGCCCAAGATTTACTGTAGCTATACTCTGACTATACCAAAGAACGCACAGGACTGTTGCTTTAGCTGCGGTCATCTGCCGTGCATGCCTGCTTCTGCACGAAATTAAACTTTGCTCACAGATGCTGATATTGCACTGAAAAGGAGGGGAGACATTCCTTACAGAGTGGGGGCACTTTAGGTCATGGCATTACTCGAGGCCAGATAGTTCAGCAACACTGTTAACATTCAGTACGAGGCGCTACTGCCTATGCGTGCAGAGAGCATTTCAGAGCAGAGGACAGCTGTCATTTGGGCACATTTATGCACCCTGTTGTATTCGCTGTCTATGTGACCATGCGAGGCCCACTGAGTGATGTAGATGAAGTTGGTCAAGGCAGCTCTTCGGTTTACTCCGTGATGTGTATGCAGGTGCCGTGACATGCAAACTGGGCAGGCATGCCTTTGCAGCCTCATCTGGCCCAACTGTATTATTTCACATGCGCACGCAACAGATGAAATCAACATTGAAGCAGTTAGGCTCTTCTTTTTTTTTAATTAGTGCCAAAGTATGAAGCTGCATGTTCAAGCTAAGCTCTGGTTCTTGTAAATAAATATGACAAATCACCCATTTGGTCTTGCCTCTTTTTCTCTTCTGCTGAAATAATGGGGAGCGACTCGCTGCCATGTGTGTTGTCTGTGGGCTTGAAAGTAGATTGGCCCTGTTGGGGCTAGGTGGCAGCGATCACTGTCGCATATAAAGGGACCCTGAAGACCCTGAAACAATAATTGCGACAATGTTCTAATTCAAGACATGCGCAGAGGTGACCTTTGCGAGTACTCGCATCATATTTGAAAAGTGTATGTAGACCATATAGTACTTTGCAAATAGTTTTTAAAATGTGCTCCTGGGGACCCCTTGCAACTGATTACAGCAACACAGTTCCACACATTGCTGTATCGTTCACATCTTTCTGAGCGGGCACTCTCATTGGATGCTTCCAAGTGACTCGGGCTTGGTGGGGCACCTGGCTACTTGTTTTCTTTATTCTTTTTTGCGTGTTGGTGTGCACCGAGTTGAGGGGAAAGAGAAGGAGCATCATTTTTTATTGCCAATATGTTCGGCGTTATAGTAGGATGCAACTAAAACGAAACTGCAGTTGTTTGGCAGTGGTGCACAGCGTGTGTATTAGTCCACTGAACAGCAAACAAGATCAGTTTTTTAAATTTGATGACTCCAATGAAACCAGATGCATTCAAATTCTTGGGCTTGTGATCGGGTCCTATGCATAGCTTTTCAGCAAGCGAACAAGAAACGGCGACCATGGAGTACCTTCTGTTAAGGGGAAATTTTGTGTGGTGGTTACTACTGACAAGTCGTATGTGACTACAGGTATAGTGAAGCTAACTTAAATATTCTTGCATTGCGGAAAGGTCTGATTGAATGCCAATTGCTTGCGCTCATTTTATAGTTCTAGGGGGGGGGGGGGGGTTCATAGGAAGGGAAAGGCGCAGTATCTCTCACACTTGCAGCTGTGGACACCTGAACCGCGCCGTAAGGGAAGGGAGGAAGGTGGGAGTGAAAGTGGATAGAGAGAAAGAGGAGCCGCAGTGGAGGGCTGCGGAATAATTTCATTTCATGGTCTCTGTCATGTCACAGTTGTCGTGAGTACGGGTACCCACGGAGATGTTCGAGAGAATCGCACGACTCTGTCTCTGCGTTTCGTAGCGCAAGCTGCTCCCGACAGAGCTACTCTGTAGTTCTAAGTTCGGACTGTGCTCCGGCGCATCTTGGACTTAGGACAGCGGGGTTTGAGCTGTCGCTGGAGTCTACAACGGCCGTCTGATGTCATGGCTAGGGCTACGAGACTTAGGACAGTGGGGAGCTGTCGCTGGCGTCTTCGCCAACGGCTCCTTCGGGCGCTTTGGGAGGAGGTCAGGGTCAACCCAAGACTCTCGCTCTCGAACGCTCCCGGACGAGGTTGCCCTGGCCTCGTTTTCTGGTTCTGTTTATACCCCCTTCAGTGCCGATGGCGTGGGGAGAGGTACTCCCTGCAAAGCGAGGGACGCTGCTTCCTTGCGTAACCGTTCGTCCTTTATATACTTCTGCTTCCCTTTCGACTGTCCTTGCCCTCTCTGTCGAGATGACCAGCAAGTGCGTTTCTTTATTTTTCTCCACAACTCCCAGGTGGCGTGCGCCACGTTACAATCCTTCCCGGTGGAAAAAGATCCGTGAGCGTCCTCACTCACCTTGCTATAATTATCATGTATCACATTTCAAAAGTACAGGAAAGTCACACACCACAATGTAGCACAGAGGTGAATCACCTGTACGAGAGTTAGGAGTCCGTAAAAATGTTCTGATGTCCACTCAATCTCGTCACTGTCACAATGTCCTAGAGTCAGTGGATTTAATCACAGCTAGCACACAGTTGCCGTGGTCTGAGAGTTTTAACGCGACAGCGTTAAGGGCCCCGTGTCGCAGAAAAGTCGTTGTCGTCGCGTCGTCCGGAAAATCGCAGAAGCATTAATAAATAAAAACGAGTAGGAAACACCGCTGACCTAAGGAATCGAACGAGGACCTCCGGATTGCGAAACGAGCACGCTAACTACTACACCACGCCAATTATTCTTTTAGCAGTAACAAAAATCCTTTATTTACATTTATATGTACAAGGCTGCAACTCAACCAATATCCGAGTGCATTGATTGCTTCTCATGTTAACGTCGGCCATAAGAAACGTGAGGGGAGATATACACAATAGAGAATTATATCGAGGGGTCTGGTAAGAAAAGGTTAGAAGAAGTTTAACATATAAGCCTGAAATGCGCCACTAAAAGACGAAGGGGAAAACCAGGGGAGAGGAAAAAAAAACACTTCGGCAACGCTGCGTGAATCATCAGCGGCACCCAAACCGTTCGTACTGGCGTGTCTTGAAGACCATCACAGCGCGGCGCAGCCTCGCTGTAGTTCCTCCAGCAGGCTTTCGTCAGAGCCAGAGGACTCTAGTGCGCTCACAGTCCACTTTGTTTTGTCCACTAGGTGCCGCCACGCTGGTTTCGGCCAACGCACACACTCCACCACATCCACGCGCGCACGCCAGAGGGCATGCAACGCAAGCACTATCACAATGTCTCGAAGCTCTGGACAATCACAAGGCGCGTCGAGACACAAGAGCCCTGGCCATGTGACTTCCAAATCCGTGGCGAAAAATCCCCATGCTTCGTCCCAGAAGATGTGCGCCGTGTTGCATTCCATAAAGACATATGTTCGGTCTCCCGCCGGCCACACAGGAGACAGTTTGCGCCCCATGGTAGGAAGAAACCCCGCTCTTCCTGACGAGCTTTCACGGGCAAAACTACTGTGTGGAAGCGGAAGAAGAAATCCTTGGAGCCTGTTGGAACGGGCACTTCCTGACTCGCTTGAGGACATCAGTCTTGTACTCCTATGGGTGGTTGCCGATATACTGGAGTTTGCAAAAATTGTGCCTGCAAGTCCCAGTAAAGCTTTCTCGGTTTTACTGCGAGCAGGTACTCCCACGAAAAAAGCCCTTGCAGCAGCGCCAGGTGCTGCGCTACCTCCTTGTAGAGGGCTGTGGCTCTCATGCCGTGACATATTAGTTGTGGCCAACCAAGGGGCTAAGTGCGCCGAGCTTAGATACTGAGTGGCCGCGCGAAGAAAATTATCCTTTTGGCTTCGAAAGAAAATGAGCCTTTGGACTACAAGTTTAAGTTCTATGTTCACTAAGCCCACTAAGCTCTGCCGTAGAGCGCCAAACGAAGACTTCCCATGATCTGTGTAACCTGCCCATGGAGCCCCTGTCGACTGTGATCACTCTGGCTGAGTATAGTACCGCCAAAAAAAAAAAAAAAAAAAACGCGTTGCATACATAAGCTCTCGTGAACATGGCTATGTGTCTCGGCCGCCATGGGTCTAGCTTCTTTTCCGCGGCAGCTAGTTTGGGTTGCCACCTGTTCATGATCGCTTTAATATTTAGATTAACGCCTGGGTATTTGTCAATTTTTTCGGTCCATTCTACTCCAAAGAGTTGGCGGGGCTTCCCTCTCCAGTCTCCCAACCAGGCGCCTTGCGATTTTTTTTTTAAATTTAGTTCGGCTCCAGAAAATTGACAGATGGAGTTCGCCAATCGAATCACCTCACCCACTTGTTGCTGGGATGTGCAAATGAAGGCTGCATCGTCCGCGTATGCGAGGACGCGCAGTTCTTGGCCGCCGAGATCTAGACCCTTGATGGTTTTAGACTCAAGTACCATGCGACATAGAGGTTCCAGATACAAGGTGAAGAAAACAGGCGATATCGGACACCCTTGTCGTACTGATCTATTCACCTGTATCGGCGCGCCTGGTATACCGTTAAGGACGATTGCAGTATTAGTTCCAGTGTAACAAATTTTGAGCCAATCTATTATGTCGTCACCTACTTCGCACTGCTGAAGGAGAGAAAAGAGGAAAGCCCGGTCAACCTCATCAAACGCCTTCCTCAAATCGATCTGGAGAATGGCCAAAGGAAGGAGCGCTACATCCGCCGCCTCACGGACCGTCCTCATGCGGTGTAAGTTGGTGTTTATGGAGCGTCCTTTGAAGCCGCATGTTTGATGCTCTCCCACCACGATGCTGAGGGCGGTCTCGAGTCGACGAGCGAGAGCTCTAGCCAGAATCTTATAGTCCGTGGAAAGAAGACTGATTGGCCTGAAATTGGCTACGTCGGGGGTTGATTCGGGGGAAGGTTTCTTAGGAATCAGGACTAAATTGCTGCGCCGCATAGAAGGAGGGAGAAGTTTTCGTTTCCTTATATCCTCGAACACCTCAGCTAGTATTGGGCTGAGTTCATTTCTAAAGCATTGGTAAAATTGAGATATTATGCCGTCCGGTCCGGTTGATTTATTCTTAAGGAGTTTTGCAATTACGCGCTCTATTTCGTCAGCAGTCAATGAGGAGTTTGTTGCCTCTCTAATATCCTGAGGAACTTTGGGTAGTTCGCTCAGGACTTCGGATGGCACGGGATCTAGCGGTTTTCCGGCCTGGAAAAGCTTGCGATAGTACTCATCGAAGGCGCCACTTCGCCGTGCCCTCGCGCAGCGGTGCCGCTGTGAATAACCTCCCGTATACTAACCCGTGCAGCCTGCTCCCGTTCGAAGGCACAAAAGAGTTTTGATGGCTGCGCCTCGTACTACACTTTTTGCTCCCGACTGCGGACGAGTGCGCCCCAATATAACGCCATTCCAGTTCCGATCGAAGTTCCTCTTTAACTTTCCGAATGTCATCACAAAATTCTCCCGGCATTTCTTCGTTGGCCTCGACAAGGCCCTGAAGGTTGCCTGTGAGGTGCCGGATTTTAGCTTTAGCGGACGCGGCAATTTTTGTTCCGATCTCTGTGGCAATGGTTTTGACTTTTGTTTTAAGTAACTCCCATTCTATTGCATTAACCGATTCAGACTTAAGCCTAGCAATATCCTTATTTACTTTATCTAAGAACTCGTCGTTGCAAAGGATAGTCGAGTTCATTATCCGTCGTCTTTCCACTGTTTTTCCTGTTCGACATGTTAAGACACTTAGCACGCACGAGACCAGGCCATGATCAGAGAAACACACAGGAGTGACGGTGTAGCTGCGGACGCGATGGAGTGCCTCACCGCAGACATAGATGCGATAGCCGAGCATGCGCTGTGCTGCGCCAGCGGGTGTAGCGCGCAGTCGACCCCGTTCGTCCGAGCGCACGTCCACCAGGTCAGAATCGCGCAGGACCTCTCTTAACATCCGCGCCGACGCATCCACACCGCCTCCCCCGCCCGCTCTATCACTCGTGCCGAGTACGCAGTTAAAATCACCTCCGAAGTATACGATTCCGGGGACAAGAAGAAAAGGACGGAGAGATCGAAAGAGCTCGGACCGTGTCGTTGTTTCATTCGGGGCGTAGACACATACAAAGCGAGTCAGCACCAACGGGCATCAACAAGGGCATCAACGAGACAAAAGCAACAAAAGTGCCCGTCCGCTCCCAGCTCGCAGTCAACAACAGTGACGTTATCTTTTTTCCTAATGAGAATGGCGGTGCCTCCTGCTCTTGAAGTCGTGATTGTATGGAAATACCAGAATTGAGCTCCAAAGTAACGAACGAATAATTTAGCATCATCCGCACTTGAAATTTCGGTCTCTTGTAAAAGAGCAACGTCGACGCTGTTTTCCACCACGCCAGTTAGATGGCTTGAAGTGGACAAAGGCGCGTCTATTGATTGCGGTGTTGTCTTAGAAATGTCCCTTAGAGAAGGGTATTGTGGCGTATGACATAATTATGAGCATGCAAATTACAAAATTACAGAACACGCAGTTAAGCGAGTGGCAAATTACTCTTTCTCTGCACTTCCTCTTCGCTTCGCGTGCACGTAGCGTCTTCATGCGTGTGGCGCACGGAATAAGATAGACAGGGCATGGTCTCCGAGATCTTCATCGCGCCGGCTCGGATCGGCAACTACGTTGCCGACGAACTACGAGTGCAACTTGAGGCCCGCGCGTTTCGGCAAGGGGGCTGGCAGCGCTTCTACGTCCCGGAAGGATTAATAAATAAAAATTAGTATAACAAGTTTCTCGATAACGCTATCGCGTTGAAGCTTAAGCGTCCTCCAAATTTTGTACCTGGCTCGCACTGTGGCCAGTCACACGGACAAGTTTAGTGACTTTCATGAAGTGCACTTACATAGGAAGAGTGACACTTTCGGTGCTCGCTGTCACACGGCAAAATCAAGTGTCATTTTGAAATGACGGCAGTGCCAATGCGGATGCTGCAGCCCTACGTGGAAATTAATTAGTTTTCATGAAAATACATTAAAATTCAATTTTATTGCAAGCACAATTACCTTAAGCTAATATTCAGTTTATTTGCGCATTTCGGTACATAGTTTTCACTAAAAAAGCATCGCGATGTCGCACGCGCTTTTCGCTAACATATGCATGGTCACTGCTGTGTACAAGCAAAACCGACCTCATTTATGATATATACAGGGTTTTGAATATTTGGGGGCTGGTATTTAAAACATTTCTATGCAAAATCTACTACACCATTCGAGCTGAAATAACGTTCACAAAGTAGCAAAATATCGTCTACGTTATCTGATAAGTGATTCAACATCGGTACTTGCCTAGGTTTCTCGAAATAGAGAAAAAACTGCTCTCGGCGGCGTGCACAATTTTCGCAGAAGAGAGTCGAAAAGCTATTTTAACATGGTGCGTCATCTGTCGGGCAGCGAGGCAAGCGCGCCAACGGCTGGGATGGAGCTTGTCTCACTGCTCGACAGATGGCGCATCATGTTAAAATAGCTTTTCGATTGTCTTCTGCGAAAATTGTGCACACCACCGAGAGCAGTTTTTTCTCTATTTCGAGAAACCTAGGCAAGTACCGATGTTGAATCACTTATCAGATAACGTAGACTATGTTTTGCTACTTTGTGAACGTTATTTCAGCTCGAATGGGGTAGTAGATTTTGCATAGGAATTTTTTAAATCCCAGCCCCCAAATATTCAAGACTCGATAGTTGCGTTACTAACTGCGGTTATCGTGAACGTAGCTTTGCGACTTTGATTTGCATCGTTAACCGAGAAAATGCCGGTAGCGCATACGTATGGAACGGAGTCACCGGTGTTCGAGCGCGAAAAGTGCTCGAGTTGTATGATTCAGAGCAAGAAAAAGGCTTAGGGAGGCGGCGCATCCGGAGCTTGATAAGGCGGTTCTCCTTTGGCTTAAGCGCGCTCGGAGCTCCAATTTACCAGTAAATGAACCGATATTGCGAGAGAAGGCCGAAGAACTGTCTGTGCGCTTTGGAACCGACGATTTCAAGTGTCGTGATGGATATGGGTGTCGCGATACAAGGAGCGACATGGCCTTGCTTTCAAAACTTTAAATGGAGAAGCGGCAGCGGTGAATGAGGCGGTTACTACCGACTGGCAGCAGACGCGTCTTCAGAGCCATGCTTGAATACTCCCCGGCTGACATTTATAATGCTGATGAAATGGGGAAATGGGACTATTTTTCAAGTGCCTGCCTCAGCAAACATTGTGTCTCAAGGGGGAACGTTGTACCGGTGGTAAGCTGAGCAAGGAGTGACTCACAGTCATGGTTTGTGCCAATATGGATGGTAACCACAAGCCCGAACTTTTTGTTGTGGGCAAATCAAGCATCCGAGATGCTTTAAAGGCGTCCGGACTCTACCCGTTTCATATGCAGCAAATTCACGTGCATGGATGACGCAATCTTTGTTTGAAGAGTGGCTGCGGAAACTTCACGTGGTGTTCAAGCGCAATAAAAGAAAAGTGCTCATGATTGTTGACAACTGCCCCGCTCACGGTGATGTGGAGGGCCTGGAGGCAATTCGTCTTGAATTCCCCCCTCCAAACACAACTGCTGTTCTCCAACCCCTGTGTCGGGGGGGTGATCAAATCTCTGAAGACAAACTACAGTTAGTGAGGGCGGTTCTGCAGCCACGTGTTGTTTATCAGGCCCAGTTCCAGCATCTACAAGAGCACAATGGGATCGCCCTGAAGCCGTAAATCGAGAAACTACGAGGACCATAACGTGCCTTCCACGACTCACATCAGTCGTAGCGTTACAGGAGAATGCGCAGCTCAGCACCATCGATGAACTGGTGCAGCAGCGCCGTTATGCTCGGAGACTCAAGCGCACTTTGTCACATTCCATGCAAGCACTGAGGGCGTATGCAACCGGCCGGCGCCTTTCAATGAGGGGGGGGGGGGGGGGGGGTTAATGTTGTATTCCTAATCGATCTCGTGGCGCCGTCATGCTACCGGACGGCATAACAGAACGTTTTACCTGGCATTAGCCGCGCTGCGCTGCGACTCCGGTGGTTCTTCTTCTTCCTCTCTCGAGCTCCCGGCTGCCCTGCCCGCGCCCCAGTACGCCGATTAAATCTATACCCCCTGGGAAAACCTACTCTGGCTGTTTGACGGTGAGAATATTACACAATTGGGGACTTGATAACATTATCAATACATTTAGGTTACACAATACTTGCCAATGCAGCACGAGTATAGCCTTGTTTATACTTTGGTATAACATTCCTTGCCCATGCCGATGGCTGCGCCGCTTGTTGGCAATACCATGAAGCGTAAGCAGGTCGCGTCTGCCACTCCTCCCCGCCGGTTTCGGTACAATTTGAAAAGGCGCTTGCCTTGAAGTCTCTGGACCGCATGTCTGGCAATCTTGAACTAGAAGCACGATGTAAACTAATTATCATCTCATTTCTCTAGAACACATGAAATGACTAAAGAACAACTGGAACTGTCATATCGACAAGTATGATCCGAGACTACTGGCCAATACGAAAATTATGCGCTTTGGTAGCAGTTTGCCTGGCCCATAGACTTTTGTTCTCCATAGTATACATACGTCGTGTGGATCATTGAATAGGTTCTAAGAAAGATGTGTGGTTATGAACATACAGTTTCTTACTCTTACCTAGAGGGAAAGCTGTGCTGCCATCTATGGGAGTTTACATGGAGTTTCCAGACGGCCAGTTCAGCCACCATGGGCGCTCAAAGCATCATGGGCCGGAGAGCTACCGAATGCAGAACTACAACTTTTGGCCAAAACTAATACAAAGATAAACATTGTTCTACCATAGGTTGAGGGTCGCCGGAGAAGGGGTAGGCAGCGAACGCGATGGTTAGATGGCATTCTCGAGGCATTGCAGACGAAGCTATGTGATGTTAAGAAGATAGTGAGAGACCGGAAAGCGTGGCGTCACATGGTCCATAGGGTCACGAAGAGTCGGACACGACTGAACGCCTGAACTGAACTGAACTGAACCATAAATAATGGTAGAACAATGTATATAGAAGGTAATGGCAACCCACTCCAGTATTTCCTGCCAAGAAAACCCTATGGCCAGTCACAATACCATTAAAGATATGGCACCGGAAGATGAGCCCCCAGGTTGGATGTGATGTTAGGAAGATAGTGAGAGACCGAAAAGCGTGGAGTGACATGGTCCATAGGGTCACGAAGAGTCGGACACGACTGAACGATTGAACGGAACGGAACCATAAATAATGTCCTAAGGTTGAATATTGTGACTATAAATTGCCAAAAAGAGAGAGAAACAGCATGTCAGTGGGATATTTATCCAATATAAGCGATGGCTCTTTCTCCTATTGGCTTAGTTTTGAGCAGCACAAATACCAATATTTTGCACTTAATAGGCAAAATTTGAAATAAAAAACGTTACAAAAATATTTATGGTTGTGCAATCACTGAAGGAAGTTTTTAGAGGCATTTCGGGAAACAAAAGCCATTTATTAGAGACGTCTGCTTTTGCGCCTTCGCTACTATGGCTTTCGCGGTCTATGTAAGCACATTTAGATGATGATGATGACGAAAAAGAAACATTGCAGTAACGCCACTCCACGTACCCGAGAAAAACCGACTGTCCCGCAACAAGTAGCACATCGGCCCATGATTCTTAGCGCGCCCATGGTGGCTGAAGGGCAGCGCCGTCAGCTTTCCCTCTAGTTAGTGTGAGGAACTCTATGGTTGTGAAGGGCTACAGTGTAATTTCGATCACCTGGGGATTGTTAGCGTGCAATGATGTCGTACAGCACACGGACGCTTCTCCGTTTCGCTTGCATCAAAACGCAGCCTCCGGCAGCCGGGTTCAAATCCGGGAACTCCGGCACAGTAGTCGATCATCTTAACCACTGCGTCGCCGCGGCGGGGGGGCTGCAGGACGGAATTTCCGCTTCCTTTTGGCCCTGTCTCATGAATAGTGACTCCATACACAAGTTTAGTTAATCAACGCGTACTGTATATAGGTTTTGTGGCCGTATGCGGGTTGTCATAGCTAGATCTGTCAATGATGTCACAAGTTTGTTGAAACCTGGTTTCAGTTTTGGTTCCTGGGTTTAGCCCTTTAATACCCGTACTACACGGGTATCTTCGAATGACATTCTGTCTGGACGGACTTCCGCGGTGCTACACGACAGTTTCCAAACACATAAGAAAGCTAGCAACATTCACTCGCGGTATTGCAATGGCGCTGCTGCATTGAGTTTCTCTTCTGTACGGTGTACAACGCATAACGGCGGAATGACAGTATTTCCAACGGTCTCACTGGACTGACAACATGAGCGCGTTCAAGAGCCGCATTTACTGCATTTCTACATGTTTTTCGGGCCGTCGACACTGGGACGGTAGCCCTTCATGTCCTCGACAGATCGCGCGGCTTCTCGATAACTTCGGGTTGAAGAGGTGACGGCGTGACGACATCAGCGCTTGTCTATGGTATCGATATATTAAATATAAGCGAAACGAGCGGCTTCATTCCACACTTGAACATTTGAACACTCTACCAAAGATAAACGCATATGGAATGATTGCACTGTATTCGACGGCAACCCCCTTCCCCACGACTAAATTAGCTGCCGAGTATGCAGGGCTGGTGCTTTCGGCGATTCTCCAAATAGTGTAAACAAGAAATGTACGATTGCTTCGAAAGGGAAGGTATTACTTTGTAACATTGCAGCAGAACCTGTCACGTAAACGAGCTCTGGTTGTCTGTACACAGCGATGTAAACAAGTTTACTGGAGCTCATTCATCGTATAATCGGCGCAGTCGTGTGCAAATTTCGAGATTGCGCAGTAAACACCAAGTTGTGTAATATTATCTTCAAGCACTGAAGTAAAATGGATGCTGTGCCCCGCCGGGGTGGCGCAGTGGTTACGGCGCTCGACTACTGTTCCCAAGGGCGCGGGATCGAATCCCAGCCTTGGCGGCCGCTTTTCGATGGAGGCGAAAAGCAAGGCGCCCGTGTGCTGTGCGATGTCACTGCACGTTAAAGAACCCCAGGTGGTCGAAATTTCCGGAGTCCTCCACTACGGCGTCTCTCATAGCCTGAGTTGCTTTGGGACGTTAAACCCCACAAACCAAACCAAACCAAAATGGATGCTGTATATTCCTGTGCTGGAAGGTAAACACATATACTGCGTTGGAAGGTAAACACATGTTGCGATCAGGCGCACTATGTTCACGTTTATTTCCTACGCTTCTTTCCACGCTAAATGAAAATAATTTGAAACCAATGAACCAGCGTATCTAGCACAAAGTGTTCCTTGAGGCACGAGTTTTTGCCGGTCGGTTCTGTGAAGCCACACTGATCACCAATGCAGATCACTTTTTCGTTCAGGCACAGAGAACACACCTTTCCTACCGCAAGCCTGGTGTCGCACTAAAACACGCAACATAATCTCTCATGTGTACACTGCGAGAAACAATAAAAAAAAGAGGAACTCCAGCACAAGACACGTATTCCGCGCGCGCGCTTGGAAGGGATATGGCGACGTAAGGTCACGTGACGCGCATCAGCCAGTAGGCGACCCGGCGGCGCGCGGAAAACGAATGCGGTACTCTGAAATTTTCCAGGGATTCCAGCGCCCGCAACGCCACCCTGCGATGCTTGGGTCCCCTATTGGGTAAGCATTAGCAGCACGGAAACCTATATTTCGCACCTAATAGGCACACTTTATAAAGAAAAAAATGTTTTAAAGATATGTATGGTTTGTCGATCACTTAAGAAGTTTTCGAAGATCAGTTTAGAAAAGAGAAACCTTTTATCTGCGCCGTCTGCTTTTGCTTCTTCGCTGCTATGGCTTTTGAGCTCAATGTTCGCGCTTTGGGATGATGATGATGATCTTGGTGATAAGACGTATAGTAACGCTACTCTGTATTCTCGAGAATGCTCGACTGTCCCGCACCAAGTAGTACACCGGCCCCAATGTTACTAGACTAGGTTAGTAACATTGCACCGGCCCATGAAGATTAGCGCGCTTATGGTATCTAAAGTCACTGGAACTCTGAAAGTACCGCAATCAGCGGGCGGCGCGTGGGCAACATTAGGCTGTTGTTGCCAGGAATGGTCCAGCGCGACGAACGTGTTGCCTGCTAGACGTGGTGTCTCCCCTGCAAAGGCATCGTTGGTTGATTTTGCGCGAAAAATAACGAATGGTAGTATTAAAGAATGAAATTTTACATGGGACGAGGGTTTACGAAAGCATTTAAAGCATTGCACCACTGCTGCGCAGCCACGATCGTGTACTTCACTCTTCGGGCGTCGCACAGCAAGATGCAAGCTTAAGCTTGTTCTATAGCGCTTCGTTTGTTGCAGCACAGGTTATTCTGCTTTATATAGCCGAGACGAGTAATTCTAAAAGGATCGCAAATGCACGTTTTGGAGACCAGACAAACAGTTTATAGCAGCCATATATGCCGTGTTCATGTGAGAGCTCGCCTGAAATGTGATGTGTATAGGCGCTTGCTGTCTCATTCCCGTCGTACTTCCCTTCGTCGGGTCGCGCGCTACTCAGAGGGACATGTTATACGGCTCCAACTACGCTGGCGCGCGAGGCCAACGCTCTGAATTCGCGGCTGGATGGCCGCTCAGTGAAACCTTTTCGCGACTGCTTACAAGGGGTAGAGGAAATGAGGAAAGGCGCCGCAAAGTAGCAAAGAATTAAAGCGCCAAACAATGGATATTATTTGGGTAAGCCTTGCCGTGCAGACAAGCTGTGCGAATGGAAACGGAAAGCTAACGGAAGACTCCAGTAACCGCGAGGATATGATGTGCTCTCAAAGTGACTGAAGAGACCAGTGCGCAACCCATGCTCGCCAGCATGTGTGCAAGGCATTAATAGCACAACGAGCTATCCGCGAACCCAACGCTCATTCGTACCGCTCAAGCCATCGTACTCGAAAAGTAGTGTGATGCCCCCCCCCCCCCCCCCCCTCTCATGACCTTTCCTTGCTGTCGGATCCTAATGTTAGCGCACGTTAATGAACTAAAGGTTATTTAATTTAACACGGAACCCTCACGATTCGGCACCATGCATGGTGCGTATAGTTTTGGTAATTGTTTTTTACTTAAGGGAAAACAATTCAAATGGGCAACATATACTAGAAAAACACAGATATAGTTGCGGGACTAATTAGTCATTAGCCAATATGAATGACCTTCAGAAAAAAAGAGCGCCCGAAACGTCTTCGAAAACCTAGCTGTCCCGGACAAAAAAATCTACAGCGAAACATGCAATAGAGACTCGCTAGAGACGTCAAACTACCCAGTAAATCTCAGGATGAACCTTTAGTGACTCCGGTAACAGCTGATGAGTTCACAAAATACTTAATTCGCAAAGCCGGGCACCCACCGCTGGAACAAATTTGTCGCGCAAATGCGATGCAGTCATACGGTTATGTTGTATTTGTGAGGGCCGGATCTTCAAAGATCCTGCTCATGCATACCTCCACTCCTTTTGAATCATTAAACGTTTTTCACCACCACCATCAGCATACTGTTCTTCGATTATCAAACTTTCCGCTCGGGACAGTATAAACAGTGCTTTGCCTCATTTTCGTGGCTACATACGAAGGCACAACACCCCGGTGTCTTCGGCGACCCAGAGCGATCATGTTATGCGTGTTTTATGCACACAGAGCAATATCGGACGAACTTAGTCGTAAAACACGCTGCCCGCGTACCGCCGAAGCCCTGCGATGACTGCGCGTCGTCTGCTCTAGCGGCCCATCTATGGCGGGGCTTGAGCATGTGATCGCAGCTGGCCAATGGGCGGCGCCGCGGCAAAGAGAAAACAGCTGTAGTACTTTCAGAGTTCCAGTGACTTTAATGGTATCCGAAGTGCAGCACCTCCAGTTTTCTATAGGTATGAGTAAAAAACTGTATAGTTTAATTGTTAATTAACTCTCAAATTTCTTCGAAATCTTCGTTTTTCGCCAAAAACCTAATGTTTGTTTTTCTACCTAAAATGCTATTCGGTCATTGTTAATCCCTACATTTTTCAAAATTTCCGCTTGGCGCTAATATTTTTGTCGTAATGACCTGAGGACATTTCCATATATATGCCATTATACTATGGCCAACCCCTCTATGTGGGTATGGGACATTTCCATATATATGCAATTACACCTTGGCCAATCCCCCCATGTGGATCTGTGCCACGCTTCAAAAGGACAAGGAGAAGAAGAAAAAGGAGAAAAGTGCGCTGTCACCCAAGGCTCTACGATTGTGGTCGAAATTGCCGAAAGTACCTGTCATATAACGACCAAGACAGGTGCTTTGTGATGATGAAGCTGAAGAAAGACCGGCGCCGATCATCGACCAAGTCGCAGCAACGGCGGAAGTCACGCGTCGTGCCGGGCGCGCCCCCGGTTGCATCCGAAGGGCGGCCGCACACCGCACCAGCAGAGTTGCCCCCCGCACCAGGAGCGGAGTACACCGGACCCCAAAGCAGCAGTGCGCGGAAGGTTTCCACGGCTGTCGAGAGCTTGGCTACCACACCCGGGTCCAAGGCGGCTTCTTCCAGTTTCTCCCCGAGAAGCCATGGGCCGTCGCACCAAAACGCTGGGCACCACAACACTGGCTCCTACAGGTTCGCTTTCCGAGGCGTAGCTCTCATACGTGAAACTGTTCACTAATATTTGATGCGTGTTTACCTTATGCGCTGGGGTACGAGACAGGACTCGCCGGAAACTCGGAACTGAAGTCCGCGGACAGAGTACTGAAGGCTTCCGCACCTGACAAAGATTGTCATAGATGCGCAAAAAGCGCCACATTCCACCGCCATCACTTGATAGCTGCGGCACATATATAGGTGTTGGTCCTTACCTCGTCGTATGGGCGTAGCTGAAGCATATCTATAGAAAGCGCAAAACTACTCATGCTTCTGACAATAGGTTCACCGCATATTTGGAACATTCTTTTAGACGCAATTGGTCATCGATAACAGGGCTAAAGGCAGATACCCTCTGCCTCACAAGAGCCCTGTCATCCATGCACTGGTCAGCAGATGCAAGTGATGAATTGAGTCGGTATATAAATACACAAGCTAAGCTAAACAAATTGCATTAGAAGCACCAACAACACTGTTAAGCAATGTTTGAACATGTATACATATTTAGCACGGAAGAAAGAAAATACTCATAGCATAGACTAAGACAATATGTAAATTGTGGAAACTTCTTTAAAGCTCCAAAATGATCGAAATTGCTATCTGGGAAAGATGGGTGAGTGCTCAAAAAGTTAGGGATTAAGTGCATCAGAGTTTGGGTACCGTAACTTGTTCTCACAGTGGATAGTTTTTAGAAGTATCTCTTGTTCTACCGTGTACAGCTGGGCACGTGCAAGGTGGATATGCTAGATGGATCTTTTATAATTTGATTTCTCGTGCGTTTTGCGAGTTTAAGCTGCTATAAGCGGTGAACCTTAAGCACGTTGTGTCTTTGAAACACATGAGTCGTGTGTTCCAGCAGCTCAGGTTTTTCAGCGCATCGAATGGCTCATTTCTAGAGAATAACGAGGGTGTCAATGTTGGCCTTATTGGCAAAGTTCCAAACTAGTAAGCAATAGATAAGACAACACTGGATCAAAGCGAAGTACAACAGTCGCTTTAACTATACAAGGATTAAGTGCCTAATTTTGTGCAGCATGCCAACAGATGCTAGATATACGTGTATCCTGCTTAGTGAGACATCCAGCTCAAGTGCTTCTCTTAGTGAACACCCAATAACTTAAATGAACATACCGTATCAAATATAGGGTCATTAAATTCAATATCGCGAAATGCGTCATCAGGTTTATTTGTAAACTTATCGACAACGCCTTTTATTTCAACACCATTTCGATTTAATTGGTTTTGATTCAGCCAAGACGATACTTCGTGCAACCATATATTAGCACGGGATGCAAGGGCGCCTAAAGTTTTGCTTAAAACAAACTGATATCGTCAGCATAGATAATAAATCTCTGGGGGTGAGTGGAATACGCGCAATAGCATTAATGTAGATAACAAAAAGCAACGACCCTAAGCTGGAGCCCTGTGGAGCACCCTATGTTATCTATTTTAGATGAATGCTAAAACCATCGAGGCTTGTGTACTGGAATCTTCCTGTGAGGATCAGCTGGAGCGGTACGGATGGAAGGCCTTAAAATGGTAGTTTCTGTAATAGAGTATGATGCGTAACTGGATTAAAAGTCTTCCTGAAATCCAAAACAAGCCGAAAGTAAAAAAAAAAAATTATAGGGGGCTCTTTGGACCACTAAACTGCGATGAGAGAAAGCATTTATAGCGCTGTGGTCCGTAATCCTCCACTACGGCACCTCTTTCTCTCTTTTTTATCTCACTCCAACCATTTTCCGCCGGGGTGGTGCAGTGGTAAGACGCCCGACTACTGTGTCGGAGTACTCGGGTTCGAACCCGACCTCGGCAGCTGCGTTTCGATGGAGGCGAAACGAAGAGGCGTCCATGGGCAGTGCGATGTCAGCGCACGTTAATGATCCCCAGGTGGCCGAAATTACTCCGTAGCCCCCCACTACGGCTCCTCCTTTTCTCTTTCACTCCCGCCTTCCTCCCTTCCCTTACAGCACGGTTGAGGTGACCACAGAAAACAAGTGAGACAGTTACCGTGCCTTTCCCTTCCTATTAATCAATCATTCAATCAGACCCCTCAATTTTTTTTAGAATCGGTTAAAGTGTCCACGGAGAAATGCGACAGATGCGGCGCCTTTTTTTTCCCTGTAAACCAATTTGAGACGCCGCCGATGGTTCCGCCGACAAGGAGGCAGATATGTGAAGGAATGCGACGCAGCGTCCCAAGCGAAGAAGGAGGCACCCGTGAAGGGGAGCGAAGGGACCGAGGCCGCCAAATCGCGGCAAAAAGCGATAGGAAGGTCACTCGCCGAGAGATCCGTAGGCACGGTCAGATCGAAAATACCGAAGGAGATGTTCCGCGTAGTGCTGCGACCGCACGGCGGCGCCGATCAGCTGACAAGGAAAGCGGGACCGAAGCTGCGCCAGGTCCTGGTTACGGCTGCAGGCCTCAACCTGAACGGGGAAGACAGATTCATCGCCAACCCGAAGAATCAGTCCCTACTAATTATGACCCCGGAGCTCGGCAGGGCAAAGCGGTACGAGCAAATTACGACCATAAAAATCGGGCCAGTTGAGATAGACGCAACTGCTCACGCGGCCATGCCGGAGGGCGGCAAGGGCGTCATATACGACGTTCCGCTGGACGTCACGGAGGAGGAAATTCGGCAGGGACTCAGAGATAACCCTGGCTACATTGGAGCGAGGAGGCTCGGGAAAAAGTCTAAAACCGTGCTCATCATTTTCGAAGACCAAGAAGTCCCGCGAGAGGTGTGGTTCAACGGATTGCTATACCGGTGCAACCTGTACAAAAAGAAATTCGATGTGTGCTACGCATGCGGCAACCTAGGACATCGGTCGGACGTCTGCCCGGACCCCACCAGCCCTCGATGCCGAGGGTGCAGAATGCTTAATCCACCGGAGGGGCACGAACAAAACTGCGAGCCGCAATGCCTACTGTGCGGCGGCTGCCACCCCCTGGGGCACAACCGCTGCAGAAGCATGTACCGGACCCCGCACATTCTCAAAGTCCGACAAGCAGAGAAAGAAGCCACCCAGGCTCAAAACAAGCAGCAAGAGCCAACGAAAACCCGGTGCAGATCGAGAGGAAGAGGAGACGCCGCGGGCACAACGGGCCGTGCGAGAGACTCCAGCGCATCCGTCACCAGAGATGAGCCCAGATCCAAGAGCAAGAACAGGGGGCCGCCACAACCACCGCCACCCAAGGAAGACAAGAACCAATGGCCGAAGCCCGGGGAGACGCCGGCCGGACAAGCAAAGACGAATGAAGAAGTTAACGCAGGCGGTAAGTCGGTCAGCTTCGCTAGCGGGGTCTCCAAAGAAAAAAACTTGGAACTTTCGGAATTACAACAGACTCAAGCCGAGCATAGCAAAGAAATCAGAATCATTAAAGAAGACATCAAAGAGATTAAAGAAACCCTCAAATCTCTAGTCGAGGTAATTAAAGAGTTAAAAGAGGCAAAAGCTACACCTGCACCGGCACCTCCGATGCTCAGGCCGCCCGTCATACGGGGACCCGGTGGGGCGAGCGAGAGCAATTGTGGCAGGGACAGTGACGACTCAGATGAAATGAATATCGATCAGGCTAGACCTGCGAAACGTAAATCGGACGACACTAGTGTAATTGGACAAGCCAGAAAGCACGTGGCTTTTAGAAAATTAGTCAAGGATGAAATCATAGACTTCGAATTGAACCTGAATAAGAAACTTGAGGCGAGATTTGGAGTGCTAGAAAAGATGCTTCAAGCCCTTTGCAACGCATCGGGTATACAATATCAAAATCATAATGGATCCCAAAACGTCTAAAATTTGGCAATGGAATTGCCGGTCGTTGTCAATGAAGCGATGGCTCTTGCAACAGTACGTAGCTAGCCAGAACACACAGCCTTTGGCAATGGCTCTGCAGGAAACGCGAGGTGTATGGAAGCTTTCGGGGTACAAAAGCTACGATAGCGGGAAGGGAAGTAAAACACAGGTCGTGACGTACGTCAAAAACAACGTCGCCGTCGTCCAGCACGAAGTAGGTAACAGGGAGACCGAAACGGTCTTTGTGGAAATCCTGACCGGTAAAAAGAACAGAGGCAGCATATTTCTACGCAATGTGTACAGCTCCCCGAAGTGCACGAAGGCGAGGTTTGGCCCGATATTTAAGAGAGCGATTAGCCTGGCAGGTAAGAACCCACTAATAATAGCCGGCGATTTTAATGCCAGACATCGAGAATGGGGTTACACGACCAGCAGCCCGAAGGGTCAAACGCTGTTGGAAGATATCACTGAGTCAAACCTCTACATCGCTAACGACATTAGATGCCCGACGAGGGTGGGCAACAGTGTGTCAGCGGACACAAACCCGGACTTGACTCTCTGCCATAGAACTGGCATAGTCAAGTGGACGAACAAGCATCAGGATCTAGGTAGCGACCACTACGTGCTAGAGGTAGAACTAAGTAGGAAAGTGAGCGTTAAGCGCGCTGTGTGTCGGACGGAAACCCAAGTGGATTGGGATAAATTCAGACAGATCAGAGAACGGGAAGAAATTGGAGATATAGAGTGCATTCAAAATTGGGCCGCCCAATTAATTACCCATGTCAACGAGGCCACCGAAGAAATTAAAGGCGAAGCTCTGCCTGAGGCGATGGATAGCAGGTTATTCGGCATGTTCAAAAAGAAAGAAGAGCTAACGAAGAAGCTCAAAAGGCAAAAGTGGAACCGCAATCTCAGGAGAGAGATAGCCAGACACAACGTCGAAATAGAAAAATACGCCCGGAAACTCGAGTCGCAACGTTGGGATAACAAATGCGACGAGATGGAGGGCACCATGAATGGGGCCAAGACGTGGCAACTGCTCAGGTTCCTGATAGACCCGACTAAGTCCAAAACGGTCGCCAATATAGAACAGGTCAAGGCGAGGTATAACTTTAAGGGTACGGACAAACAGCTCATTGACAAGCTCAAGTCCATGTACGTAGCTCCCCCCGCCACAGCGCATTACAGAGATTACAACGGACCGGCGAACAGCGAGCTTGACGCGTCCATAACAGTGGCGGAAGTCAGAGCGGAGCTGCACGGCCTAAAAAGACGCTCGGCCCCCGGGCCGGACCTCGTTAATAACAAGATGCTCGCAAATCTGGACGACGAATCGATCAATGCCCTAACCAAATATTTAAATCAGGTGTGGGAGAGTGGTCAAGTACCCCAAGAGTGGAAGAGGGCTAAGATCACCCTAATCCACAAGCAGGGAAAACCACCGGGCTTGGAGAATCTCCGCCCAATATCGCTAACATCCTGCGTAGGCAAACTACTTGAGAAAGTTATTCAGAGGAGGCTAACCAAATACACCGAAGAGAATGATGCGTGGCCGGCTGAATTGGTCGGATTCAGGCCCGGCCTTTGTACGCAAGATACCATGCTCAGACTACATAACGATGTTGTCAGAGACTTCAGGAAAAAAAATACGAAAGCTATTCTAGGCTTAGACCTTAAGAAAGCTTTTGACAACGTCAGTCACGACGCCATTCTCGACGGGCTCGCTGAGCTTAGAGTAGGCGAAAGAACCTACAACTATATTAGATCATTCCTGCGAGACAGGACGGCGATCATCAGCTTTCAGGGCTTATGTTCGGAGGAGTTCCCGCTGGGTAACAGAGGCACTCCGCAGGGGGCTGTGCTCTCACCTTTCCTTTTTAACATCGTAATGAGGAAGCTCCCCAGTAAGCTTGGGCATCTCGATGACTTAAAACTAAGCATCTACGCGGACGATGTGACCGTCTGGATGTGCGAAGGGAACGACTCGTACATCACATCCAGGCTCCAAGAGGCAGCAAATATAATCAGCTATCACGCAGAGGACGTAGGTCTATGCTGTTCGCCAGAAAAATCGGAGCTTCTGGTAATGACCAGCAGTAGTGGGAAGATAACTCCAGATATCAAAATTAAAGTCAACGGAAACGAAGTCCGGAAAGTAGATGAAATTAGAATATTAGGTATGATTATCAACCGCAGGGGTAGTAACAAAAGCCTGATGAAGAAATTAAAAGATCAGGCGGAGCTCGTAGTCAGAGTATTTAAGAAGACGTCCAACAGAAGGAGTGGTCTCAGGGAGGCTAGTAGACTCAGACTCGTACAAGCTTTTGTCACGAGCAGAATGTGCTACGCGACTCCATTCCT
Source organism: Amblyomma maculatum (assembly GCA_023969395.1). Lineage (NCBI taxonomy): Eukaryota > Metazoa > Arthropoda > Arachnida > Ixodida > Ixodidae > Amblyomma > Amblyomma maculatum. The sequence continues at coordinate 519,543 of JAJIZL010019871.1, forward strand.
AAATATCAACAAGACCGAAGAACACAAATTAAACACCATAATTAGGAGATGCACGAAGTGCGCTCTAGGACTCCCCATAACTACTTCTAACGACATTCTAGAAAAAATGGGGTTGCATAATGAGTGGAAAGAGCTGGCTGCGGCGGTCAGGCTGTCCCAGAGAGAGCGACTCGCAGGAACGGCGGCGGGTAGGCAAATCCTCGATTGGGTAAACCTACTAGCGCCCGGGGAAGGCGAAAGTGTCAGAGAAAGCATAGATCGAGAAATCAGAAAGCATCTATACGTCTCGCCCATACCGAAGAACATGCACCCCGTACACGACGAGGGGAGGAGAAAAAGCAGAGCTAAGCACCTCGCTAACAAATTGGACAAACTCCCGCCGGGATCGGTCGCCTACACCGATGCAGCGATCGGGAAAGAAGGCGACGTAACCTCGGTCGCCCTATTGGACACTGGGATCGCCATAGGAATAGAAAGAAATCGAGATCTACCGCCGGTAGAGGCGGAGGAGATTGCAATAGCCATTGCCATTGCACGACCAGGCGTGAAACACGTCATCAGCGATAGCAAAGCGGCGGTTAGAAATTTTAGCAAGGGTAGAGTCAGCAATCGTGCTGCAAAACTTCTGAACGAGTCGTCTCTCGCCGAAAGCGTGACCATAATCTGGACCCCAGCACACGCCGGTCTCGCCGGCAACGAGGCTGCCCACATGCTCGCCCGCTCCTCGCTACCTCGGGGTGCTGCGGACGCCTCCACAACATCTAAAACCAAAGAATGTATAGGTACCTTTAGGGATGTAACGGACAACTTGAAGAAAGACCGGAGGATATATCCGCCACCGGTTAGATCCCTGAGTAAAAAGGAATCGTATGACTGGAGAAGACTCCAAGCTCGAAATTTCTTTTCGCCCCTGTGGAGGAGTTGGACGGGTGCCAGAGGGCGGAAGAGGGACGGTGCAGAAACCGAAATTTGTAAATTTTGCGGCCACGTGGCAACATTAGATCACATAATATGGAGATGCGTTCGTGCCCCAGGGCGCAACGCGATTAAAACTAGCGATGAATGGGAGACCACGCTAAGAAGCTCCGACGAAAAAACACAGCGATTCGCCGTCCGCCTGGCGGCCGAGGCTGAAGACCTCTTCTCCTAGACGAGGCCGGGTGTCCTCTGGCCGCGGTGTGACAGACTGCCTCCCCGGACGCCTGCGTGCGGACTCGTAGGTGGCTGCTGCACCATATTCGGCGGAAATAAATGTTCTTCCTCCTCCTCCTCTGTATGCTGTGTGGTGCGGCGTTCGAAGCAGCCCGGCGGGGTCAGCTTCGTATATGCGTGAATCGTCTGCTGGCGCGCCATTACCGGATGTGCCATCAGCATGATGTCAGTTCCGGTCATGAGACATGACCGGATCTGTGATGACGCCACATCCGGTCATGATGTCAACAGGGGATGACGTCACAGTCTCGCGCTATCCCGCGGAATCACACGAAAAAGTGGGACACTTCTCGCCGACGCACGCACTATAGTGCCTAGAATATTCTAGGCACTATACACGCACGGAAGGGGACGCTGGCCAGTCATGAGCCAGTAAAGGCTATCGGCTTAAAAGTTCGGGTTTAAAATTATTCTGCAATTTTTCTTAAACAGTCAGAAAGCCATCTCAGTGGATTTTTTGCACGATAAACATACTCCCCTCAGCGAAGACTCTTTTCTTCAGGGACCTTATTTAATCGCGTTTTCAGGACATGCTCTAACACTTTTGAGAACACAGGCGAGCTGATATGGGTTGGTAGTTGTTTATGTCGTCGTGCAGGCCTCCTTTATGTATTATCACTACTTTAGTTGTCATCATGCTATCAGAGAAATGACCTCGAATTGAAGCATCGTTACATATATGTTGCAATGAAGCACATAGCATGCGGCGACGGCTGCGATTAGCACAAGGTCATTATCACCGTACAAGGGTTCAGAAAGTTGAGGTCTGGTTCCCTTACGTATGTATTTTTCTGTCTCTTGTCCAGCCCCACAAAGATTTGGTGGTCCCTCCACATTCAAGAAATGGTCATATTTTTTTTTTCGGTTAGAGCAGTATTGCAATACTCTTTACAGTTAAACTTTAGTGTGCTCGGAAAGTTACGGTTCGACAACCCCTCCTATATTTTTACAATTACAGCGCGCACCTGACTTCAGTAACCTGCCGCGATGTAACGTGACATCTGGACGGGCGGCGCTGTCTTTCTGGTGATCGCTAACTCTTATCATGACCTGTCTCGAAAGAGAGCGCGCTTCTTGCTCTCGCTTGAGACTGGCCATGCTCTTACTCATACATCATCCTTCTTCCCGACTATTGCTTTCTACTCTAGGATAGCTCTAGATTCATCCATGGCACGGCGCTTTTGAAGCGAAGGCTCCACTACGCCGCTTTGGGTCTAGGTCAGCGTGGCTTCTATTAGACCTTCTTTTGACCTTTAGTGAGCAGGAGGACCAACTGTTGCTATGCGGTTCAGGTGTCCACGGAGAAAAAATGTGATCATTCCCCGTGCAAAGCGAAGGCCACGCCGCTGGTGGCGGAGTTGAAAGTGAATCTGGGAGCAGAGCCGGGCGCGTGATTTGCTAGCTGCGTGTTTCTATGCAGTCCTCGCGTCACGAATACGTTTTCTAAAGGATTTACTTTTATTTAGGAATCTTCTTGAGTAATCCCTAAAGCTTATTCTCAGACACCTCGCGTGTATTGTGGCCATGTTTTTTTTTTTTATTCTTCTTTCCCTCAACTACATGTACTTCTCAAACTCATATGCTGGGCAAGTTACAGTTCCTTTTGTTTACATAGGGACTTGACAAGTGAAGTGTTTTGGATGGACATGTCTTACTGCACATGTGTAGTGGTTGTTTGCTAGTGTGTGTCTGTGTGGTGGACTTTGTGAGTGTCATGCTTGGAAGATGGCTGTGTTACACTGAGACGATTATGGTAATAGCTGCTGGACAAAGAAGAGGTGTGTGGAGATGTACTTGAGTGTAGAATGTGGGACTCATGCTTCATCGGGGAACGAAGTGCTACTATCTCCTTGGCAAAGAAGAGGTGTGTGAAGAAGATGTACTTGGGTGTAGAAGAGGATGAATGGTGAAGAGAAGTGTGTGTTCAGATCCATATTATAGTTTGTAGTGTGCGCCTCTGTTGTGTTTCTTCTCATGTGATTGTGTTTGTTGAGTCACATTTCTGAGTACTACGTTTTCTCGTGGCGTTTGCATCATTTGCATAAACAGCATCGATGCCAGTGCACTTTGACGGCGCAGTGGTTACGGCGCTCGACTACTGTTCCCGAAGACGCGGGATTGAATCCCGGCCTCGGCGGCCGCTTTTTGATGGGGGCAAAAAGCAAGGCGCCCGTGTGCTGTGCGATGTCAGTGCACGTTAAAGAACCCCAGGCGGTCGAAATTTCCGGAGTCCTCCACTACGGCGTCTCTCATAGCCTGAGTTGCTTTGGGACGTTAAACCCCACAAACCAAGCCAAACAAACTACGAGGCATCTGCAGGAATAGTTTTTCCTTGGGGAAATGTTAGAAAGCTATAAAAATGGGCTGGAGAGTGTATTGATTCGTCCCAGCTCGGCAATCAATACGAACGAGAGCATACTGTTCTCATTCACTTCACGTTAACAAGCCGCTTGTCATTCCTTTCTTATGTTTCGATATGAAGGCACTTTAAACATAATCGGCGCATTGTCCTCAATTTTCTGACGATGCTATCATATATTGGCAACTGCGTAAACATTTAGTAGTTCATTTACTTAGGACAGTGCAGCACATTTTTGTGACGCTTAAATTTGGAAGCCTCTAATAGCTCCTGAATGCAAAGTAAAGAGGATATGATAAGCGTCAGGTACGAGATATGAGAATTATTCACGGTGCTCCAAGCGCATTGTATATGCATTTAATGACTTATAAGCGGCGCTTGTTAAGAGTCGCATTTTGAAATATCTCGTCCTTTTACCTAAACGCATAAGCTTTAAGAAGCGAAGGTTGTAAGTGCTCGCTTATAGCGCTCCACTCATTTCCGACCGTACATGTTATGAAACATACATCGTTAGGGCTAATCTCGGGAGGGGGTTTATTTTAAACATCGGTGCGTTTATTTAGGCATCCCCCCCCCCCCCCCGCCCCTTTTTTCCCCCCCCCCCCCCCCCCCCCCCCACCTCCCCCTGTTCACATCGCGAACTCAGTAGCGTTACCTTTATTCAGCTTGAAGTCGTGAACCTTCGCGACCTATGGGCGTGTGTATGTGTCTGTGTCGCAACATGAAAGTCCTTAGTCCTTCCAACTTCGCTTAAAGTTGACTCAGTTTTCATTTCTGCGCAGTTAACTTCCGTTAGTTACGAAACTTCATTGAGAAATTTATGATTAAGGCTCAACATTTCAAACTGCTCCTGAATTTTCTATCAAGATTTTTCGTTCTCATGGCCAATGACAGCGACGACGAATTTTCTGCGACGCGAGCGACCTCGCATTAGTGACTTGTGCATTCGGCCGATGAAGCGATATGCCAATAAAAGAGCGGTGCTGGCACGATGTAACGGCGGACGGCGCAGATTGTCTCATATATTGAATCGAGGCGCGTCACCATGAGTACATATTAAACGAGCTTGCAAAGCTCAGTAAATAACGAAAAAAAAAACTGATTATTCTGTTGAAGTAATTGATGAAATAGGTGCAGCGTGCCCACCATAAAACAGAGGTTAAAAATGCAGCTGGTCAAATTTAGTACTTGTTTGTAGGAGGCACTTGACGTGTGTATACACATTAGGTTCTTCCAGATGGCGGCAGCATCATCGACGTTTTCTCTTCCACACAAAGGCAAACCTTAACTTTATACTTCAGTACACCTTAGAAAAAATCGCCAGGAGCTGAAAAAAATCACCGCCGTTATCATCAGTGATCCTCGCAGCGACGCATGAACAGCCGTACGTTTGAAAACTACCGCTAGGCGGCATCCAGTGGATAAATCAAAATTGAATGTCAGCACGGGCTAGCCGTTGCCCTTCAAGAAGCCGTAGGAGAAAGTGTGGCTATAAATATTCTGCACCTTCCTTTCCCCACAATATCCGACCGTTTGTAGTATACCCTTCTGGACCACCTTGATGTCGCACAAGGTGTAGCCTAGTGCGAGGTCAAGGTGACCTTGGCCTTTTTATCTTTGTCTGATCTTTGGCCTCGGACCTTTGAAACTTGCAGCGGAGCTGAAAGAATGAAAATGGTAGATCACGGGATTAATCACGTGGGTGACATGATTCACGCCATCGCGCGATGAAAACAGCGATGACGTCAGTCGATGGATCTAGAACAAAGAGCAACAGCGCCTCGACTGAGCACCAGGCATGGACGCCAGTGGCGATTATGCCGCGCTTAGTACGTCGTGCCGATGTCAGTTAAATTGGGATAATATAGAGCTCTATCAAGCGTAACCATGTCTTGAAGAACTCGCTGAATACCATGTTTAACTATGCTAAACATCTGCAATCTTTTTTTTTTAATTACCGCGCAATGGCAGGCGGTGCGGAGCCCATGGGGGCGGCCGAACGAGTTCGGTATAATTGACTTTCTTCGACGTTTTCATCCTGAGCTAGCCCGTGTTCTGCTTGCTGCGTGGCGTTTGGGGCGCCTTCAATGACATCATTACTCACAACTCTGCCAGAAGCCACTAACAAAAACCCGAAATTTCGTGTCTTTGGCTGCAGGAGAAGACAGGGCCCCCTTTTTGGGGCAGTATGTTTCGGCATTCTTTTGGCTCCTGTCATCTTTTTGGACCGCATAAGCTCGGCGTAAGGTTGTAAAAAGCTTTGCTCGCAGTACTTTACAACCGAGAATGGGTTCGTGCGCAGCGATACACACTCGCGCATCTCGTAAATAATACAGGACGCTCCGATTGGTATAATATATAGTTCGCCGGACAGCTCTTGAAATCATCTAGGTGGCCCATCCGGTGAGCCCGCCCAAAAAAGATGCAACTGCATTGTAACTTTTCCACCCACGATTTCCCTACTGAAAGCAGAACAGTTACGAGAGGCGAACAGAATATAGTTTGTCGCTGATAAGATCGTGAGTAGCCACAATATTAAATGAGAATTTTAGATAAAGATTATGCTGACACGTACAAGCTGTAGCGTGCAGAAGGATCGAGGCCCGTATCCTGACATGTTCCCGCACCCGTCGGCCCATTTCTTCTACCAGTAGCGGAAATCATGACAAGAACTACACAGTGCTTTCACTTTAGCTGCTGTACGCCGATGCCACGCCGTTAGAGTGAAGAAATTATTTTATACTTCAAGGTGTTATCATGGTAGGCTGTCAATGTCGCCTCTTTTGTCAACTTGGCGACTCAGGTGCTAATCTTGTGAGATACGTCATTGCTGGTCAGCACCCACTTGAGCTTTGGTCAGCAGTCCCAGCTGGTAATCCAGCTGGCCAGCTGAAAGACGAGTGTTTCATTCTGAGGGAAGGGGATGGTGAGAGGATTGCTTGTTGCAGCTTGGTTACCGGGCTTGTCTCAGTTTCAGCGATGCTGTCGTTCTGCAGTTACCACAGCTACCGGTTCTCATTTCGCTCGGAAGACTCTCAGCCAGGCCGCAACAAGGCCTCCATGGCAGTGCTGGGTGTCTTCATGGTAATCATGACTGTGCTCATTACGTGCACCGTGGCGCTTGCACTGCTGCTCACCCGGAAGGCAGCAGCTCCCAGCCGCCAGCCGCGCTTCGTCTCACACACCAAGATGGGCGTCTTCAGCGAATGGGTCTCCATCTCCGGCTCCCGCCACTGCAACAACGTCACCAGGTGGGCTCCACCTCTGGCGCTGCGAGATGGAGGCTTTGATACTTAACAACTAGGCGGGCGATGGGAATTGTTAAATTTACGTTGCTAGAATGGCACTATCGCAACGCAATGAAAGGTACTGCTTTTGATGCAGCCGTAAGATATCACGAGCTAAGTGAGGATAGGAGATCGTAAGAGCTTTGTCAAAGCCTATATGCTACAGCGGCCATTTTCCACTTTTCCTGACTATGCATTCCGCAGACAGACTGCAGCAAAGTGGACGTATTTCCAGCCACTGCCCAGCGCAAGAAATTCCAACCTGCATTTATGCAGAGTGCCTTGTACACAATGCGCACGTGCTTCTTTGCATCGCTGAAAAAAGGGTGAAATTTCCCTCAGCGTATATCGGTTTCTGAAGGTGCTTCATGCGGAAATCTTTTGATGGAGGTGAAACAGAATAGGCTCGCGTTTGCTGTATAATGTCAGTGTACATTAAAATCCAGAGGTTCTCTAAATTTACTGAAGCTATCCCCACGACGCCGTTCACAGCGTTTGTCGCCTCACGATATTTTAACATAGCATAAGATACCATATCTCATCGTACTTTATCGTACCATACCTTAATACACAATACCATATGATACCATACGTACCATACCATACCATACCATACCACACCTACCACACCGCACCACACCACGCCACACCACACCACACCATACCATACTATACCATACCATACCATACCATTCCATACTATACCATACCATACCAGTCGTACTTTCCGTACCATACCTTAATACACAATACCATATCATGCCATATACCATACCATACCATACCATACCATACCATACCATACCATACCATACCATACCATACCATACCACACCATTCCATGCCATACCATGTAATGTACAGAGTGCAGAGGCAGCCAACGATAGTGTGTGCTACTGACAGTAAAGCCTACTCGTTGCAAAAAACAACATTACAGTGGTTTTTGAATTTTCAGTCCGACATGCAGGCCTTGAAAGAGTGGCTTTGCGTTCTGACCATGCGAAATAATAGTACGCATTCTGCTGTACTACTGCTAACTGAACGCATATTCGTTTAAAAAAAAATCCACCCTAGTGAAAATTCGCGTATCGAACCAAACCGGTTTTCACAGGTCCCGTAATATTCCTTTGAGCTATCATACCGGTGTGACCTGTCCTGTATGAAGCTTAAAGAGGTTTTTAGCGGACAGGTCATGCCCAGTATGAATCTCCGGATTTATCTGGATTTATGAATCACCGGACAGAAAATTTCCAAACCATACATCTCAGTCCGATATGGATCGAAAACCGCGTGGACTGTTCCTGTATGGAGCTCATATACTGAAGAGACCATGTCCGGTTTAACTGAAACCGTACGAAGCCGTCATGTATGGAATTGATACCGGACAGAGTATTTCCGGTTCTCAACTTAAGCCGGGCCGATCGATGAAGCTCAACCAGATTAACCATGCTGGAGCATGCCAGTACGCTAAATAAGCATGAACCCATACATATTATACATTACAACTTTTCTGTATATGTGGAGTACGCGTTCTTTCACAAATTCCTCAAAAATATGAAGTCGTCCAAGTGTACGCTAGCAACTACATGCGCGCATCGCGTCGCTTTTGCGTGTGCAACAGTCGCTACAGCTCGTCCGATTTTCAGGCGCATCTTCATATCCGCGTTTGAAGATGTAATAGCTTCAACGCGCAAGTGCAAGGAAGAACGTATAGTGTTTTATTCGCAGAGAAAACATACGCTGGAGAATAAATGAAACACATTACTGACCATCTAAATATGCATAGATAGCCGCATATCGGGCGACGCTTCCTCGAGCGCTTACATGCGCAAAACATTTATTCGGAAGTGTATTCATTCACGCCGCTACTCCGCTGGCAGCACGTGAAGCTAAACGCGCAGTATTACAAGCATTAGTGTACCGGCTATCTCTCTATGTAGCAAAAATTATAAGCGTTCAAAGGTGATGAAAAACACATCAGCAGTAGTAAATCACAATATTCTGATGTTTAATTGCCTGCACGAAAGCGATGCATTCTAAAGATGCGGGACATTGTGACCCCTTGTGATAGCCAGGAAAAAACGGTCGAAAAAGAATGGTCGATCGATGAAATACGACCACAACTCCTACACTCGAGAAAAATATACAAAGTACGAAATACCAATATTAACTACTTAAACAGAAAATGCAGCCGTTATAACCATAACCAGCCGTGAGTGTTGATTCCTAAATACAATGAAGCAGATAAGTTACAACAGGTTACAGCATAGCGCCCTATCGCAGTCAGGAATGTAGACTACAATGTGTTTATGAAAATTCTAGCCCGTAGACTACAGTCAGTAATTCAACAGTTAGTTGGACCACACCAGACGTGTGGGATAAAGGGTCGATCCATTGTTTCCAATGTGCATAAAGTGAGGAGTGTGCTTGAGTGCTGTAATCACACAAACAGTTGTGTAGCCATCCTTCAGTTGGATCTGGAGAAAGCATTTGATTGTGTCTCACATGAAATCCTGTTCTGCATACTCGACCATGTCAATGTAGGGTCCGTCATTCGCGAGGGAGTGGCCATGGCGTACCGAAGCTGCACAACAAGATTGATTGTAAATAAGAGTTTGAGGGCCCCCATAAACCTGCAGCGATGGGTGCGCCAGGGTTGTCCCCTCAGCCCTCTGCTATTCTGCATTTACATTGAGACACTGTGTTTAAATATCATAGAAAACGGCAAAATTCGTGGCTTCCAATTGCAAGCTGCAGAGGTTAAGCTGCTGGCATATGCGGACGATGTGGCTGTATTCGCAGTGAATCGCGAAGGGGTAATCGAGGCCGTGTCGTCTGTAAAAGAATTCACAAAGGTTTCCGGCAGTAAAGTTAATTGGTCAAAGTCCCTGGGGCTTTGGCACGGATAATGGCCAACGACGCCCGAGAAGTTCGCGAACATGTCCTGGGTGACAACACCAGTAAAGCGCTTGGGAGTCCCACTAGATAGTTATCGCGATAGCGAATCGTACTGGAGGGCACAGACTCAAGCCATGCGGGAAAAGGTGGAGGGGTGGAAAAGGCAACAATTGTCAGTTTTCGCCAGAGCCACAGTGTGCGATATGTTTTTTATGTCGAAGCTGTGCTATGCAAATGTTGCATTGTGCAAGGATGAACGTACAGAGACTGCACCGGATATTTGCCATTTTTGTGTGGGCAGCAGAATGGGAACGATGTAGCCGGACCAGTTTGTTTAGGCGGGTGAAGGACGGTGGACTGGGTTTGGGGCATTTATTTCTACGACAGATTGTCAGCAGATTTCTTTTTATTCGCGATGTAAAAGATCCATTTTTGCGTACTGTGTGCCAATTAAGGCTCGGAAATGCACTGCCGGACTTTGTTGTCTCGACCGAAAGTGTATCGGGGCGCATTTTTGGTTATTTTAGAGAAGTCGCTTGTGTGCGATTCCTGTCTGTTCGATTTTCTTATGAATATTTATCTTGTGTTAGCAGGAAGAAGCTGTACAAGGATTTGTGCGACGTAGTTATTCCCACACCAATGTACAGGGCCTTATACAGTGGAGGACCAGGACGCGACGTACTTGAGCGGGTGAAGGCGATGCAGGTGCCGTCAAATGGAAAAACTTTTTTCTTTAAGTTACACACGGAAACATTGCCAGTAAAGAAGTTCTTGGAAGGGAAGAATTTATTTTTACCTTGGGGTTCGCATTGCTTAATTTGTAAACAGCCAGAAACTATAGACCACGTTTTCCTACATTGTAGGGAAGGGGTATACTTTTGGGATATTTTACAAAGGACTTTAAAAAAGGAATTTCCATTAGACTCGCATGGTATTAGGTACTTGCCAGTAGAGAATGAGGATGGGGTGCCATTTGACCTTATTATGCTAATGGCCCTCCACTGTATTTGGCGCTCGAGAATGACAGGATACCATTGCGATCCTAACGCACGGCCAGCACGGATCTATTTTCGGGAAGGCATGAATAGATATATTGAAATTCAGAAACTTGCCCCTGAAGCTCCCGAGTGGCTCGGAAGATTGGAGCCATTAGTGACCCTAAGAGAATTTTAGCATGACGACGCCACAACCCACCTGGCTGATTGTTGTATTATTGAATGCTCATTGTGCCCTGTAAGTGGTTTTGTGTATTGTGCCGAAGTCAGGCAATAAATAAAAAAAAAAAAAACCCAGCCGTGAGTAGTGGTTAAAGTACCTGTCTGTGGAGCGTCAGGGCCGGAGTTCGGATCCTGGATTGTCCCTGCAAATATTTTTCTAGGTGCTTAACCTTTTTTTTTTTTCAGTTTTCAGATGTAGTCGTGTTATTTTATAGTTTTGCATACCGTTTCCAGCCTAGCGTCGCGTTTGTTTTCAGAAACAAGAGCCACCGACCATACAGGATATTACGGAATCAGAGCTCCGCGCGGTTTCGTGCCGGTTGGGCCTGTATAATAATCCGGTAGAGCGAATCAGGTATGAGATTGATACAGGATTTTTCAGTAGGGTATTTGCGGTGGTTTCTGAATGTTCAGTCCGACATGCTGGCCTTGGAGGAGTGGCTTTGCGTACTGATTCTTGCTAAATAATTGTACGCATTCTGGTCTAGGTAAACCGATAATAAAAGAAAAATATGCCAACTTTATTGAGACTGCCCACCAAAGCGTATTGTAATGAAGACGTTACGCAGTGAAGAAGTTACTCAAAGCGGTGACTGAGGCAGATAAATCTTTCTCTTGAAGACCACGGTCCTGACAATTACCAGTTGCTGAACGCCCGCCTAGCGCGTGAGCGCGTGAGCGCGCGCGCGCGCGCACACACACACACACACACACACACACACACACACACACACACACA
>JAJIZL010019871.1:531654-577020 GCA_023969395.1 Amblyomma maculatum
CACACACACACACACACACACACACACACGCGCACAGACAGACAGACGGACGGACAGACAGAGACAGACAGACAGACAGACAAAAAGACACACACACAGACAGACAGACAGACAGACAGACAGACAGACAGACAGACAGACAGACAGACAGACAGACAGACAGACAGACAGACAGACAGACAGACAGGCAGACAGACAGACAGACAGACACACACAGACAGAAAGACACAGACACGCACGCACGCACGCACGCGCGCACACACACATACATACATACACACACGTTTATAAAGAGAGACAACGCATTTAACATGAACGATCGGAGAGAAGCGCTTCCGGTTCAAAACGTTTTTGACCTCACGATGCAGGTAATGTGTTGTAATTGAAAATTCGTCAAAACCGGTGTGCTTACCACGTGGCGAGAGCAGGGTGTTTTTCTGCGCCTCACTGCGGAATGTAATTTTGTGCTCTGCCTAATTTTGTCGGTTGATTTCATTACAATACATTCAAAATACAAACTGAGATAATATTTCACATTTCGACAACAGGACAATCGTTTTCCTACTGACACTATGGATACGATAGTTCGTTAATATAAAACATAGTCTCACTAACGTGATGTGCACATAGCCAGAGTCTTTAGAAAAATTGTCATGGATTCATTTGCGTGAATGCAGGAAGATGTTCGGCAAGGGTGGCACCATAGGCGACGCCGCAGTTGCCACCATCCTGTGCGTATGTGTGGCCATACCCCACAAATGTGGTCTCGGAGGAGGATTCGTAGCCACCTATTACAACCGGTGAGTCGGCGCGGCCAGTGTGAGGTCACCTGAGTTCAAACGGAATTTTTGTGTCCACAAATCAAGAAAACTTCAACCGCTAACCCTTCCATTTTGTGTACTTCCAAAGTCGTACGATAGTGGACATTACAAACTCAAACAGCAAAACGATATTGGGAAATTTAATGACTAGCCTTGCTGATTGGCACATCAAAGGCGCGAGATCGCCCTCTGGTGACCTTAATGGTCATGCATCTTAGAGCAGATGCGAAACTACAAATGGACATGAGCAAACTGACCGAAGTACCGAATTTGAGGTTCCAATCGAACGGAGCAAAAATTGAATTTCAACTCGACAGGCTTCAAGTTTTAGTCGATGTTTCTTGCTTATTCGCCGTTCCGGAGACTGCACAGCAAGTGGGTGAGGCTATCTTTCATGTTCTCTTCCGCTTTGAAGGGCCTGACAAGTATTCGATGCCTATTTTGTTTTGTAATTGACTGACTGACTGTAATTTCCTGAATAATGGCCAATTTTTGAGCGCGATAATTTCGCTTCTGTGCTGACGCTAACCAGAAACTTTGAATCACTGGAAAGCTTGTTTGGCCGTATAACAATGTTTCTACTAAACGCTGAATGCACAAAAAACATAAATGACGGCTCCCTCTACTGTATAATTTCCGAGCGCAGGTTGCTCCAGCTTGTTCCGTGACACTCTGCACAGCTTGCGAGTGGCGGCTGATTTGCGTGCTGTGTTCTGCTTCCGCAAGCAAACGCACTTTTTTAATTGCTGCTGGTCAGCTTGTGAATCTTCGCTGGTTTTCTTCAACTTTTCTCACTGTGAGAACATATTTTGCACGTCATAAATGCAGCGTCGTAGGATTCAAAGGTTCAAATCTAAGATTTTGGCGAAACCTCTTCTGGTTGGGTAAAAAGGAAAGGATCACCGACCATAAAGGCTTGTAGCACAGTCCCAACATTACTATATGGAGTGTCAACTTTACTATACATGCCAGCTCTTTCCTAGTTCGCCTGCCGCAGTGGTTCAGTGGTTAGGGCGCTCGACCGCTGAACAAAAGGGCGCGAGATGCAATCCTAGCGGCGGTGGTCGCTTTTCGATGCGGCGAAAAGTAATGCGTCCATGTGCTGTGCGAAGTCGGCACACGTTAAAGGACTAAAGGTGGTCGAAATTTCTGGAGCCCTCCACTACGGTGTCTACATAACCTGAGTCGATTTGGGACGGCAAAGCCATAATCCAAACCAAACATCTTTCCTATATACTCGAGTGTGCATAATTGATTCTGACCGCTTAATTTTCTGTGGTAATTATGTTAGCCGTCTTGTCTCTTACGTCTAGGTATTCGAAACTCCCCACCTCGTAAATTTATTCCTTTTTCTAGTGCATAGAAGCTACATGGTTTCGCGAACGTTACTTCGTCAACAAAACGTGACTATTTCTAGCGAAGTGCGATAAATCCACCAGTAGAAATTCGCATGCATCGATTTCAGTTCTCTTGTCGGGAATTTTTAGAGTGCAGAAGCGGCATTGTGAAATCACACTGTGAAATGGTATGCAAGATAAAATTTTGTTTTAACGTGACATGGCCATGCAATGACTGGTCGGCGGGTGTTGCTCATCTTAGATGGAAATCGACACCATTGTAGCTTTAAGATAACACGTCAGGCACGCTAATATTTGGCAACGCAAGCTCGTTTGTACAGCTTCGTTGAGTCGGGCCTATATACCAATGTCGAGTAGCCTCTCGCATAATGAGGTAGCTTACGTCTGTATATTTATGAGATGTGTGAGACTGTAGGAAAGCAAATCAAATGTTTTAGGAAGTAGCAAAATCGCAAGTACGCCAACGAGGATCTGCAAATTGAACCACGTACGGGAGACACTAAACCTCTCGTGTCACGCTCTTGAAGCAGTAGTATAAGTGACCACGAGATGTTTTTTTTGTACTTATGCAGGTCGGCGAGTAATGCGACGGCCGTCGTGGTTAGACCCAGGGCTCCTGGTGCCGCCCAAATTAACATGTACCGTGATACTGACAACGGGTCTCTCGTAGGTGAGCATGCACGTAACTTTTGCGATCACTTCTGACCTGCATGAACCAAGGTGTGTAAAAGCGAGCATTGTGAACTTAGCGAAGAGAGAATCCTTGAATGGCGTTGAGAAATTCTGGACAAAATGAAAAAAATATCAATGCGAGAGTTTAATGTTTTTTAATGTACGTACGACAGCTACCATACGTTATTACTCGCAGGAAGCCTTTTGGAGCGCTCAGTGACGAAAAAAAAAGCCATGCTTGACAACGCTGCAGGACGCTACCAGAGTAGCTACAGCAGGCGACACAGATGACGCCAAGAAGGGGAGTGGATGAAGGGCGAATTATGAGTTGAGGAGAAGCGAGAGAATGACGGGTAATAGTTTAACAAAGCTGTTGAAAGCAGGTTCGACGATGTTCTGAGTATGAGGAAGAAGAGTAGGAGCAGATCAAAGCATAAAGATTTGGGCGGCGAGTAGCCATACTCTGGCCGTTCCCTACTTTCACCCGTTCTTCGTTCATTCCATGAAAAATTACAGGACTGCGCTAAGTCTGCTGAGAGAAAATGGCGAAAGCCACTTTATAGGACTCTCTTAATTAGCAGCATCGTCATTGTCATCGCTAGTATCATGATTACTGCCGCTGTCATCATCGTTATTATCAACTAAATAACCATTATTGTCATCGCAGCTAGCATCATTATCATTATCAGTAACTGCATTGTCGTTATCACCACTACCATCACCATCTTGACCACCACTAAAGTGAGCTCACTTTACCGCCACCACCACCATCACCACCATAATCATCATCGCTATCGATGCTATCATCATTATCAACAAAGTCATTACTCGATGCTACAATTATCATTATCGCTAGCACTAACTGCAGCGTCATTGTCAACGCTACTGTCTTACTACCACTGACTGCATCGTCATTTTCAATTCAATTCAGTTCAATTTATTTTCAACTCGAGTATGAAGGCCCTCAGGCGAAAAAGCTACTGCCTCACTACCACTGACTGCATCGTCATTTTCAATTTATTTCAATTTAATTTATTTTCAACTCGAGGATGAAAACCCTCAGTCGAAAAAGCTGTTTTAGGACAACTTGAAGAGTGCCTGAGGACCCACACATGACAGCAGTTGTCCCAGCATACAGGAATGCGCTAAGTCTGCTTAGAGGAAATGGCGAAAGCCACTTTATAGGACTCTCTTCATTAGCAGCATCGTCCTGTCATCCCTAGTATCATGATTACTGCCGCTGTAATCATTGTTATTATCAATAAATAACCATTATTGTCATCGCAGCTAGCATCATTATAATTACCACTAGCTCCATTGTCGTTATCGCCACTACCATCTTGACCACCACCACCACCATAATCATCATCGCTATCGATGCTTTCATCATTATCAACAAAATCGTTATTCGATGAAACAATTATCATTATCGCTAGCACTACTGCAGCGTCATTGTCAACGCTACTGTCTCACTACCATTGACTGCATCGTCATTTTCAATTCAATTTATTTTCAACTAGAGGGTGAAAGCCCTCAGGCGAAAAAGCTGTTGTAGGACAGCTTGTAGAGTGCCTGAGGGCCCACACATGACAGCAGTTGTCCCAGAGTAAACTACTACCGTCCTCACGATATACAAGGAGAGTTACGGCCTGTTTCCCACAAACCCGGCGTGGAGTAGGAGTTTGCGTGCTCGGCTGGGGATCGGAGAGATAGTGGTTCGATTCACGGTGGAGAGAGAGAGAGAAAGAACATTTATTTCTACCTGTGAAAAGGTTGGCCAAAGGTGTAGCTCTGTCCCAGTCGTGTCCTCCCCCTCAGCCGTCGACCAGGATCTCCTGGATATGATCAGCGCCCGCCAGGGCGAGACGGATGTTTTCACGTTTTCCTTTGTAGTCCTATTTGAGTAATATTGCCTCACAGGACTCATCTGCTCTGTCAGGTTCTCCAAATCTATCGCACTTCTATATCATGTGGATCATGTCCGCTATGCTCTTTCAACGTTTGCACCTGGTACTGACAATTTCCGGGTTGCACTTTCTGTAA
The DNA here is from genome assembly GCA_023969395.1 of Amblyomma maculatum. NCBI lineage: Eukaryota > Metazoa > Arthropoda > Arachnida > Ixodida > Ixodidae > Amblyomma > Amblyomma maculatum. Next base: position 536,549 of record JAJIZL010019871.1, read on the forward strand.
AGCTGGGGGTTGAATACTCCGGTTTGTAGCTTACGCTACATAACGCTCTCACTTTTGGTGAGTTGCTTGACGCTTTTGGTAATATTGGTCTGCCTAATTTGGAATGGTTTAGGATATCTTCGTACACATTAAGGTCTTCATCGAACTGTAGGGGCTTCACATCGTGCATTGGGTACAGGGTTGCGTACGAGACGTTACTGGGATCCCGGTATGTAGCTAATCTTCGGGTCAGTACGCGCGCTTTCTCGTTCCCCCTCAACTCCTGGTGTGCCGGTGTCCAAATGAGCGTAACCTGCTCTGCCGGTGGTGGGCCACTGGTCAACACTGTTACTGCTATGGCCAAAACGGAGCTCATTGTCAAAGTTTCTCATCGCTGACTTTGAGTCACTAACAATAATTTTGACCTGTTGCTGGGTTGAGCTAGCGCAATGGCCCCCTCCTCTGCCTCCGTTGCACTCGAGTGTGTGTGCTGCAGCGAACTACCGAGCCCCCGTTTTCTCTAGTTGTTACCGAAACTCATCCCATACCGTCCGCGCATTGTGCGGCATCTGTATACAAGACGTGTCTGCCCTCAAAACGGGCTTTCAACGCTGCTGCTATATCGCTCCTCCGGCTCTCATTGTAGACGGGGCGCAAGTTTTTGGAGAGTGGCGGTATCTTTAATTTGTCCCTAACCTGTCTAAGAACCTTGTCTGTGCGTCTGGAGTATGCTCACTGCTCGTGGCCCCGTTTCTCCAAAATGCTGCGACTAGTACAACTGGGCAACTGTCTGTGGTATTGCGAGGTCGTTTCAGCCTCATTGAGCTCTTCGAGGGTTTTGGAAACCCCTAGTTTCAAAAACTTGTTTGTCGATGTATTGAGTGGCAAACCTAGTGCTGTTTTGATCCCTTTACGAATGAGAACGTCAAGTTTGTCCTTTTAAGCTATGTGAAACCACAATTACGGCGCCACATAGACCACCCTGCTTATTATGAAAGATTTAATTTTTCTTTGAGCGCCATTGCGAAGGGCGCTTTCAGATCACAATTTCTCCGGACGTCTCGCCTGATGCAAGAAAGGCTTTCACGTGTATTCACCCCGCACGTAATACAAATGATCTGTTATATTCCACACGATTTCGAAAGGGTGCACTAAGCTGGATTAAATTTACGAATAAAATTTCTCGTCTGAACGTTACCTGAAAATTGTCACTTCCTTTACTACACCGAGGCACCCCTGCGACAGCGAGTGTTGGGAATCGAAAAGTACTAGCACCGAACGGCATGTGCGAAATCAGTTTCTTTTGCGGTGGCAAAGTTCTCCTAAATGAGGACCCTATGGCGTTGCGGATATTCGGGCGCAGGGGCCAAGGCAGTGGGAGCTTTCGGCGAGCTGATGGGTTACGAACTGTTGCTGAACCTCACTGGGAGCAGCGTGGCCTGGAGAGACCTTTTCGTGGACGCCATCACGCTGGCGGAGGACGGCTTCGTAGTCTACGAGCAGCTCGCCGAGACCATCGCTAGCGTGGCCAAACACCCAGACAGCAAAATTAGGTGCGAGAGTATACACAGCGCCTCCATTTCTACTTTAGAGCATGGTATAGACATTTTCTGGCCAAGAGGTTACCAAATAATTAGATGCTTTCTGCAGGGGTGGGGTAGAGGGAAAGGGCTAGTATTTTGGGGGGAAAATGGTCCCGAATCAAGGGCGCGTATTTAGGAAAACAAAGGCACGTATACACCCCCCGGGGGGGGGGGGGGGTAGTAGTGTACTCAGTGATGCTGGCGAAGCACTGGGCTAGTTGATGATGAGAAGGCATTGTGGTGGAAAGAGGGCAAGAAAAAAGGAGCACGGCAAAAGTAGAAAAGTTGAGGAGGAGACGCTTTGTCAAAAGCAGAGGAAGAAACTATAAATATGGCACCTTTTTATTAACTTGTCTCATAGCAGTTGCGAAGTCATCTGCTGCTTTTATGAATAATTCAAGTTGGAATGAAATCCAAGGTGAAGGATTGTTAAAGGGTGCATTTCTAAAGCAATTCCAAAAATCTGCTTTTTAGTCATGTGCTCCGCGATATTGCATGCGATTGATGTTAACGAAGTGGGGCAGTAGTTCTGAATGCACTGCTGTCTATGCAGAAGTTAGACTATGGTGATCGCCCTGCCTCTTGTGAGTTGGCCAAAGTGTACGGTATTCGTAAGTAAACGTGTGAATATTTTAGGACCATTCCACATAGTGCTTAAAAAAGGAAATTGGAATATAATCTTCCCTGAATATTTTAAAGGTGTATATATTAAGAGGCATACTGATAATGTCTTCTTCAATTATTTGAACATCAGCTAAAGAAATGAGGTCTGTGCCGTATACTTAATATTTAAAGGTACAAAAAGCACAGAACGAACACAAAGAAGACGACAGGACGAAGCACCCCTTCTAACTGGTATATCGTACGCACGACATGTGCAGACACGTAACTTAAGATCAAATTTAACGGGATAACACACGCTCAAGGAATTTTTCGCCGTTTACAGAGCAAGTTTCTCGCGTCCAAGCTGCGGTGGGGTGCAGCTTGGATGCGAGAAACTGAAACAGGCGGCGTGTTGCTGACAAGCAGCGTACGGTACGGTCTATCACCGCAAACGTCCTGCCCGTGCTGCGAAATACGGGAAACACAATAGACTGCAGTACCGCCGGACCAGCGCCCTTGCTCTACGGTTGCCGTAGAGATTACACGTGCGCGTACAGGTTGTTGTTTGTGACGCTACCCCCTACATAACAGCAAGCAGTCAGAAGTTACAGTAACGTGAACTGTTGCCCTTGTCTTCACGTTCGCGAGCAGGAAGGTTCTGACCAATCCGAACACGACACGTGTGCTGAAAGTGGGAGACAAGTACCACAACAAGAAGTTGGCGGAGACGCTGCGCAAGATAGCTGGCAGCGAGAAGAAAGGCCGTTTCTTCGAGTCGGGCTTCGAGATTCGGGCCATGGTGTCGGAGCTGAGAGAACTGGGTAATTTATTGCTTCTCGTCTGCGCCCATCGTCGCTGGGACTGAATGCGAAAAAGACTCGCAGTTTGCGAGCGGCATCAGCGAATTTGAAGTGATTAAATTTTTCCTGATTTCTTACCGAGCAAAACTTCAGCTCACAAAATAGTATTCCCTGCAGTGAGTATAGTCAGGCTGATGATGATGATGATGATGAGATATTAGAGCACATCAAGCGCTAGTAGGGAGAGATTGACGTCCTTTTTTTTTCGATTAAAAAGGAAAATGAACCTGAATCTTGAAAGCTTACACTTCACACCACCCCGAAACAACGCAGCAGGTTTCATTAGCAGCGTGGCATAAAGGGGACTTCTCTTACCTTCTTCTAGATGTAACATTTTACGGTCTTTACATCTTATAGACAATGAAGACTTTGGATGCGGCGAAGATCAGTCATTTGCCATAGCTTTTTTGGCACATTTTCTAAATCAGGATCTTTCGCGGCCTTATGTGACAGCAATGAAAACTGGCCATTGTTATGGCATGCCACGTGGTGCAATACACTAGCTATGTCAGCTTCCCAGACGCCAAATTATTGTAAGAGTGTCATTTTATTGTGTCAGACGCGAAAAACAGGAAAGTAGGCGAAATTTCTATTCTAGGTATATTTCCTTTCCCTTCTCCTATAGGAATTGACGTGCAGCAGGATTGACGAGGAGGCTGATGTGGATGTCAGACGTTAATAATAATATTTTATTAACGATGCGCCACAATTGGTGCGCACACTCCCAGACACCCTTAGAGTAGTGGGGCTAGCTATTCAGGTCTAAAAGAAAATGTCCTCGACTTGCAAGGCAAGCTCAGCCGGAAGTCAGTTACCTGTAGACGCAGAAGGGATGGGCCGTTTGTTGCCCAGCTTTCGCCGGTTTAAGCCATAGAAAGGGTCGGAGTCAGAGTTAACAAACAAAACAAACGTTATACACAGCATGGCATAATACAGACGAATTCACACTGTTACTTAAACACACAGGCGAGGTTCACAAAAAGGCAATGCAAAGCATGCAAGTTAAAGAGGCTTTCAAGAAGCACATATTTTTCACGTCAGTACACTGTACACGAGAGGGTCTGAAAAAATAAACACCGAATTGTTCACTGGGCACTGCCGCATATTGATGTCTGGAGAGTCACGTTGTGACCGTCCTGTAAATGTTCGCCGCTCCTTCGCAGATCAATGGGCTTGCCGAGCAGTGGGTTGACCCCGGGATCCGAGCAGTAGCACTTGATTCACTGCAACGTCCGCTGGCTTGCCGAAACGACGCGACCTCAATATATGGGCGCGCCGCGTCTTTCTTTTATTAGCCAAGGCAGGCCCACACATACACGCAACTTCTGTAGCACTGTGTCCTCTTTTCCGGCTGCCGAGATGCGCGTCATCATTGGTCAGGCGCGCCGGAATTTTTAGGAGGCGACTAGCGGCTTCTCCGCTGGGTGAGTCATCGCCTCCACCGGGGATGAAGAGGAGCTGACGCCGATGTGTGCAAGACTACGCGCTCTCCGCGCGAAAAAAGGAGACATTTCTGCAATGTTCTCGACCATTCTATGCAGATGCCGCGCGCGCTTCCTTCCCATCGCGTTCACTTAATGAAAATGTGCAAAAATCTGCGACAGTGGGCCACTGTCACCCGTGTCGAATAAAGTATGCAGTGAATGACTGCATTATTTCGGAACAGGTACGCACACTTACAGGAGAGATGATAGCGTGTCCTGAGGGTATGCGTTCGCCGCCATCTGTGTTTAAAAAAAGAGCACTTGTGTTTCAGGCTCAATTATTTGATGTATAACTGCTTGCGTGCTGCCATTCTTGCCATTCTTTATTTTGCCTGTTCGTCATTTCCTTCATGTTCACTTAATTTTTCTTTAGTTTCGTTATATTTTTTGTTGTGTTTCTTAACGTCGACCTCATTAAAATAACGTGTTTCCGCACGTCTGCAATAATGCCTTAGGGCGTTGAAAGTATTGCAATTAAATTAAACACAACAATTGTATAGTATAGAAAGTTGGATCAGTGGCATATTCTATCCAGGCGGCATCTTGACACTAAAGGACTTCGAGAATTTTGGGGCCGAGTTAGTGCCCGCGGTGTCGACACTGCTGTCTCGGGACGAGTGGCTATTCACGACGCCGGCGCCGACATCGGGCCCTGTGCTGGCCTTCGTGATCTCAATACTGGACAAGTTCCGAAGCGAAGGCCTCCTCGCCGACGATGAGCTCAGCGCACACCGCCTCGTCGAGGCGCTCAAGTTCGCGTTCGCCAGACGCTTTCAGCTGGGTGATCCCGAAGCGTTCGATATAAAGCAGGTACACAAACACCACCTTTCACGATATCCTTTTGAACGAGAAAGTAGGCGCAATTGTCTAAACTATAGATAATTATGTCACCTGTTTTGGCGATACCCTTATGTACACTAATAAGTTCAAAACTTTATCTCTGCTTCTTGAGAATGCGGGAAAGAAATACCGATCAGCGAATTCAGCAAACGTTCAGCAATTACGTGAGTCTATCAATACAGCCAGTGACAGAGGCAGCGCACCATCTCCAGGAAACTTGAATAATGCCTCATTATGCACAATTTTGATTCACCGAGGACGGAGAGTGCACTGGTAACGAAATTCAAGTAACAGTATGCTCGTAGAATAAAATGGCTTATGTCTTATGTGATCTGGGAACAGTCGGTATACCGCGTGGTCGCCCTTCCTATTGAACGAGTGACAGCGATCGATCTATTCCAGCACACTTTTTTGAAGAACCTACTTCAATGGAGGCAGAGTCTGAGGAGATCGGCGAGCACAGTTCTTCTGGCCTACTTCTAGCTAAAAAAATGAGAAGGGTTCAACGCTGCTGAACCGAATGTGGAGCGAAAGCATTAGCTGCGATGACCAAGCGTTCTTCTTCGTCTTCGTCTTGTTCTGGTGTCACGCCGACGGCTTCAAAATCTAGCACAGTGTAGCTTTCGCTACACAAATTCTATTTCGTTTGTGCTCGATGACTTGTTGGTTTCCGGCCATTGCACAGCATGGTACCCATGTCGATGATAATAAGTGTGGAGAAGACGCTTGCTCAAACTCTCAATATGCTGCCATCGCGGTCATTAGTTAGCGGACACTGCACGGATGACTTCAACCAGGTCTCCTTGCTTCCATATACATCCAGATTGTCACCATTAAGCAATTATCCTATAATTAGTAGGGTTGTCGGGTGGTGATCTGATCTTTGAATCCTCGTCGACAGTCCGTGGAGAACGTGCTGCGGCAGCTGCTCAGCGCGAAGGAGTTCAACGAAGTGGCCCTTAACTTGATCACGGCGTCGCCGCACGAGGACGCCAGCTACTACGGCCTGCAGCTGTCCTCCGTCGAGGACCACGGCTCGGGACACGTTTGCATCGTGGCAGCCAACGGAGACGCACTGTGCCTTGTCTCGAGCATCAATACCGAGTACGTGGCTGCCAATTTCTACTCGATGCAATTAAACGCCGATATGGGGAACACACTGGGGGATAACCGAAAAGCATCAGCGTCGATAGAGACCTGATATTATTTAGTGATTTGATACCAAATATTGCTTATTATGCTGGCATTGAGTCAGTCCGTTAATTCAAATTATTTTGCGCTGTAGCTGGGGAAGTGATAGGACTGTTATCAATTTCTTTTATCAAACAATCATTTTCCAAAGCAGGGTGTTAAAGAAATGATAATGTACGCTTTGAAAGAAAGGAGGTGTGTTGAGGGATTGCAATATTGGGTGCACTGGTGAAAGAAAAGACACTATACTGTTTTAATAAATATGCTACTGGCGCTTCAGCGTGATAACGCGACATCTATAGTGGCGACTAACTGCACGAAATGCTGGTCTAATGTTGGTCTTAGAGGTTGGAGTAAAATACTGTTACGACATTGGGAGAGGATTTTTTAAAGGTGTGCGCTTAGTAAAAGCTGATGCTATCAGTGGTCTATCGAGGGTCTATCAGGTTGAACTGCTTTTCTGCGTTTTTTCCCATCATGTCATGTGGAAGTGTAGGAAGGCAATATAGTCGTTTAATGCTCAGCACATGTGAGGCTTTTTGGAATGAATTTAGAATCGACACTGTAACCGAAAATGAGCTCCGTACAGTCACGTGTAACGTTTAACGTACACAGCTAGTCGCGCGCACACACACGAATGCGCTGCGCGACGGCCGTGTCGGTTGAGTGAACGTTTTCCTTTCACGATATTTTTTTTTTTTTTCAGTTTCGGCGCCCACATGATGTCCAAGGTGACCGGCATCTGGTACAACAACGTGATGAATGATTTCTCTACACCGCACGAGAAGAACGTGTACGGGCTGGCGGCGAGCAGCAACAACTACATCCGGGCCGGGATGCGGCCCGTGTCGTCGCTATGTCCCGTCATAGTGGTGGACGCTCACGGCGACGTTATCTTCGCCGCCAGTGCTACGGGCGGCCAACTCATCATCTCCGCTATTGCGCAGGCACGATCGTTTCTTCCTTCACAACTAGAGCTTGTCCGCTCGCTCGCCAAGCGATATAAATTGGAAGCCTGAACCCTACATTTAAAAAATATATATATATTCGGAACGGTCTCTTTTGTAGGTATAGCAGCGTTGTTTCAGGATGCACCATTTATGGCAATCATGGTTACAACTTATTTCACTCGTTTGGACTCCTTCTGCCGCAGCCTTAAGGCCCTTACGAATTGCACTCCTTTCATATCTATGTTTTGCCGTCCCTATGTTGATGTGAATATTTTTAACGTTCATATTATACCATCGAGGGGTACAGCGATGAAACATTTGTATTTGAATCGTGTCACATTAGGGCGTGCCACATGAATTGGTAGCTACACTGCATTTTCCATGGCAAGCATTTTGAAATTGTTATTTTGCATTGTATATCGAAATTTCTCCGTAATCCTCCACTGCGGCTCCTCTTTCTCTCTTTCCACTTAAACTCAACTCCCACCTTCCTCCCTTCCCTTACGGCGCGGTTCAGGTGTCCACAGACAAAAGTGTGACAGATACAGCGCCTTTCCCTTCCTGTGAACCAATTATATTATTATTATTAATATTATTAATATTATTATTATCATTATTCTATATGAAAACTCAATCCATATATGCGCGTTGTTCTGCGCTCCATTCCTGTATGTACGAACTCAAAATTGCCTCTTCTTTTTAAGACCCTTGAATAAAAAATAATAGCGCCACCGCGTAAATGTGTACAACATTCCACAACATAACCACAGCTTAGAGGAGCATGACCTCGATGCTTAAAATATAAAAGACAGGCCAAACATGGTAACTGCAATGCAAACTTAGCGAAGGTCAGAGTTAATAATTTTTAAACGGACGGTAAGCATTAACCCCACATTCTCGCATCGAAAATATTGTGTTATCGATAAGCTAGACCTATTATATGTGGTCCAAAGCATATCTTTAAAGTAAAGTGATTACATCAGTGCCTGATGTAAAGACTTTACAGTTTTTGACAAGTGTTAGTCAGTGGGGAACTTGTGTCCTTGGCATGTCTCTCTTGAAGCCGTCGCCGGTAGTTCTGTGCGTGTCTTTGAAGCGCTGCATTTACAATCATGATAAACCATTTCGCCCAAAAGACTATATCTTGATCCTGTTAGTAATGGGAATTAGAGTTCGGCGCGTGTTGACTATTGGCAGCATTTGCTATAATTGTGTCCCAATGCTGTAGGCTTAAAAGCTTCGTTCTGCAAAATATCCGTCTTTGTCGCTGTGAGCAAAAATCAGAAGCGTGTCCCGGCAGGCGATATAGCTGACAGGTGACATGGGCGTGCGTGGTTTGGTCGGCGGGTTGTGCGACGAGGAAGAACGACATTATATAACTGGAGTTCACAGGAGCTATCCACTTGGCTAGCTCTCTCGACATTAGGAGGGGTAGGCGAGATGGTAATCGAACCATCCAGACCGTTGGATCACGAGTCAGGCTAGTTCTAGATCACTCAGGAACTTTCCAACGGCGTAGAGAAAGCTCTGCTTTATATGTATGTTAATGGACGAATTTTTATGTGACAGTTGCGACCCTATGACAGCGAGGTCCAAGGGCACTATTTAAGTAATTAGGCTTATTCAGATTGTAGCGAAATGAATGTACGTGAATGAGGATCAGTAAGAGAAGGTCTCGATGGGAGCCATAAACTCTCTAACGTCACACCCCCGAAAGCGGATCTTAGTGTCCCCGAATGTTTAATGCTCATATCTGTTTCTATAATTTTTTAGCACGGTTAAGGGGATCGTCCCTGCTGCTTTAGTGACGGGACTAGTCAGGTGACTCGCTACGTCATATTTGATGGGATAGTTTTGTTGTAAAGCAACATTACGCCAGGTTTCGCCTCGTCGCGTAGCCGGTGGCCACTGGGCACGAATGGCCTAGAACAGTCATTATGTAGCACCTATTTCAGCCGAGCTCCGCCAGATGGCGCTGCAGTCGGCGCTGCGCTAGGGTGCCTGGATGCCCTCTCTCGCCCCCGCTCCCGGGGCGGGGGCTAGAGAGGATCTTACACCGCTGCCGCCCGCTCCCACCAGATGTTATGCCTCGTTTTGTTGCGAAAGCAACACTTCGACAGCCAAATCGAGACCTCGGATGGCCCACCTACGCCGTGCACGTAAAGAAACGTAGCCCCGGTCTCCTCACGAAAAAAAAATTTGTATCCACCGGGAATCGAACCTCCATCCCTCGGATCCTTGGATCCCCAACCGAGCGGTTTAACCAACAGTCACGCCTGGAAAGATGAACGGCGCATCCTAATTCTCCTTCTCTAGCGCGAGGATGATGATAGTGATGATGATAGGTTAGTCAGCGGCGTATTTCGGGCGAGCGTGTACTCAGCAAGAGCGCTCACTCAGGCCTCTCCTTTCATGTGAGAGGGTGACATTAGAACCAGCCTGCCATGACATTCAAATGGACGTTACCACTATGCCACGGGCAGGAACTGCCAACTCTGGTCGCTCCTTTCTTATGAGAGGATGATATCAGAATCAGCCTGCCAGAACCGTTTGCATTCTCGTTAATCCTAAGGCACGCAGGCACGCCCATACTTCTTGGTTGTAGCGTGACTTTAGATGTGAGCTGGTAGCTTACGCTCTCGCGTCATATCATTAAATGATGAGCTTAAGTGTCCCCAATAATACCATCCACAGATAGAGTGTGACAGGGGAATAATGTAGCAGGAAAAGAAGTTTCCGTCGTTGCTTTCGCAATTAAACTAGGGTTAACCAGAGCTGGACCGCAGCCAACGTTTTTACGGAGTACATGAAAGCGTAGTCAAGGTATAAATGGTCTTGTCGTTCTCTCTCGTGCTGACCAAAGAAATGAAACGACTACCCGCTGTTGCTGCAGGGTTCTGTCTTGCCGAAGAAAGGTAAAAAAAGTAAATTAATATACGATGGGCAAGGACATGGAGGGAAGTAAATGGTCCCCTTATTCATAAAAGTTGACTTTCTTGATTAAAATGACCCATCATTTTATCAAAGCGCAATTGCCAGTATAAGGATTTGGCAGTCTACATCATAATTGCCATGGGCCCATACTTGCATCAAAAGTAGTTGTACACGAAAGAAGGGACTTAGTAGAGGGCTGTTAAGCAAAGCTGACTGCAGATAGGTAAGCTTCCACTCATTCTCAACTGGATGCCTTCTTAAGACTTCCTCCTTCGAAGTAGTCAGAGTTTTCCTTGCTCGTGGCGCAGGTTCTGGTGCGTAGCCTGTGGATGGAGCACACCGTGAAGGAAGCAATCGACGCGGGGCGCCTGCACAACCAGCTATTCCCGCTCGACGTGGTGCACTACGAGGAGACGGCTGATAGGGTGAGCGCTTCCCGTCAGTCGCCATACAAGGATTCCTCAGTGCGTAGACGCTCCGAGGTGCTATTATCCGTTTCATAGCGGCAGATTTTAAGCCACTTCACGTCCCAATAACGCTCTGCACCGAGTAGGACGAATTAAGTGATGCCACCTATGATGTCATGATAAAGCAACGCGCTCATTGGCCAGATTACGAATAGGTTCGAACTCGTTGCATTCTTCATCCGTCACCCTGTTCGCGTATGCCGCGCTGAGACACGTATTTTACGGGTGTATGAGGAAGGCCGGTCTGGACGAGTCTTCAGCTGGAGTGAAGATTGCTAGAAAACATATCAACAACCTTGGATATGCGGATGATACCACTTTATTGGCAGAAAGTGAAGTGGAACTCAAGAGACTCCTGATGCGCGTACAAGAAGAGAGTGAGAAGTTTGGGCTTAAACTGAACATTAAAAAGACAAAGATCATGGCGTCTTGCCCTATCAAGTCGTGGAGCATCAATTGACAAGAAGTGGAAGCTGTGACAGATTTTCTCTTCTTGGGCTCCGAGATTACCCCGAAAGGAGACTGCAGCCATGAAATTAGGAGACGCCTGCTTCTGGGAAAGAGAGCAATGGTTAGCCTTGACCGCCTAGTAAAAAGCAGAGACATTAGTCTGCCAACCAAGATCCGTATAACTCGTGCTATGGTCTTTCCAGTTGTGATGTATGGATGCGAGAGTTGGACTGTGAAAAAGGCTGACCGCCGAAGAATTGACGCGTTTGAATTTGGTGCTGGCGAAGACTCTTGAGAGTTCCTTGGACTGCCAGAAGATCAAATCAATCGATATTGTCGACCATAAACCCTGACTGCTCATTGGAGGGTCAAATTCTAAAGTTAAAGCTCAGCTACTTTGGTCATCTGATGAGAATAGAGGAGTCGCTGGAGAAAGATTTGATGTTGGGAAAGGTTGAGGGTCGCCGGAGAAGGGGTAGGCAGCGAACGCGATGGTTAGATGGCATCCTCGAGGCATTGCAGATGACGTTATGTGATGTTAGGAAGATAGTGAGAGACCGGAAAGCGTGGCGTGACATGGTCCATAGGATCACGAAGAGTCGGACACGACTGAACGACTTAACTGAACTGAGATTAGCGAGCCTGCATGGCCGCACCATCAGGTGAGTTTGGGCTTTATTGTAATAGTGGCATTTTGCACTACGAAAGAGGCCGCGTTCTATATGGCGAATACCTTGCTTCCGTCATGAGTAGGGTGACTAGGATGCGATACTAAACATTGACAGCCGATTTTCATAGCCCAGCGAATGTGAAGTAGGCGCGCTAGCACTACTTACCCTACTACGCGTTTTCATGTATATTAACAGTTAGTTGAAGAGCCAGGAAGCGTGCTTAAAAGCGAGTGCGGCGTGAAGGCTAGATGCGAATTTGAGCAGAAACTGCTTCATGATGCGGCCAGCGGCGTGAAGCCTAGGTCGACTGAGCACCGCGCGTAAACATCTGCTGACTGCGAAGGCTGAGTGGGACTGACGTTATGGGAAAGAGGTAGAAGTTGACGGCGAACGAGAGGCACGCGACTGTCCAGTCCTGAGTAACTCGTGCTTGTGCAACACTTCATAGTGATAGCTGCGATAGCTGCTACTATGGTATGCGCCAGAGTCTCATTGGCTGTAGCTGCGAGGTCGCTCCGCCACCTCTGGCTAAGCCGCATGACGCGCGCGCGTCGCCAATTTCTCTTTCCCCTTCAATTCTACGCAAAAACAGAGAACCTCTTCGGACGGACATCATTGAAATCGGTCACTGCTGTTTATAGTGCTATGCAGTGCGCCCTAAAATATGGTGTGTAACAGGAAGGCTTGAACCACAGAGTAGAGAAGCGGCAAAGCTGCCTGGGGCACCATCGCGCTGAGGTCACGCTTTAAAGCCTTTCAATGAATGACCCGCAAGCAAGCGCTCGATGCTTTCGAGCAAAAAATGAAATCAAGAAAAGGTATTTTTTGGTATGTACTTAATGCAGTGCAACAAGACAGCTTCGCTTGACAGGCTGGTTTTGAGTAAGTTGTGAAAGATATCGTCAGTGGGTGAGGCGAGTAAGCGATCTCAGAGGCAGTACTGCGGAATATAGTGTGCTGTATTTTATTTGCTCTGTGCTGAAAGAAAGGTTGGGACGAAGCTAACTCGTCGCTTTTAAACGCATACAGATGAACAGCGGCAACCCAAATGGGCTTAGCTTGACGCGGAAGGCGCCCACACGGCCTCAGTAAGTGTAACGGGTGTCTTGGAATACAAAACATGCTTTATGTCTCGCTTTGAGGCGCAGAATAAATAGCCTCCTCAGGTGGCTTGGCACATTTGCAGCTGTGCTTTTACAATACTTGTACGCCAGCATTGCAGCAAAAAACAAAGTTGAGGCATTTTCAAGGCGTAATGATATTAATCAAATGAGCGAGCAGCTAATGGAACATCCTGCTAGTGGCCTGCTGCACGCGAGAGTGTTGTTTACAAAAGCTATCTTGGCAATGTCTAAATAAGAAATGTTTGATGTTTGGATGATCAGGTGCTGGATCCAGAATTCGCTCTCGCTGGGGGCATGTAAGCTATTAACAATGAATTCCCACTGCAGTGATGAAGAGGAGGCTTCCGCTTATGGTCAGAGCTACGTTGCCAGCGTCCAGGCTTCCTGCGTGGCTAGGCAGTTTAATCTGACCTCGCACTGGAGACGAGACGACAGCATGACGTCACGAATGATGTCAGTCATGCCATGATTACTGTCGTAGGCGCGTGCATTTGGAGAGTCCAATGAAGCAGCCCCGGCTTCCTTTGATAGCATGGCCTATTACGGCGTCCTGCCACAGCCGCTCGTTACCACGGTTCTACTCAGTTCCTCCATGCTCTGAGCCATCGGCAATCATTCGGTGACGAGAATAACGACACGTTATCATCCGTTTTTCTTTAGAATTTACGGCAACGGGGCACAAGGCAAATGTTTTGTGGTTATCGTCACAATCAGATCGATTTAGAAATTAGCATCAACGATGGGGAAATGACAGTAGGAATTCTCTACGATCCTGTTAATATGCAAGCGTGTCGAACTATTCACATGGTGGGTGCCTTTTGCACTGGCCCATACTTTACAACTAGCGCCGCAGCGGGGACACATTGGGCATTGTAAAAAGCTCTCCCCTGCATTTACGCTGCTCTGCATGACTAGAAAAAAACAAAAACAAAACTCCTGGTAACACCCGCAGGGGCCTTTATTTGGTTAAGAAATTTTTTTCATGTCTGCTAGACCTGGCAGCCCACCTAAAGTATCTTACAAGGTTCAGCGTGAGGCATCGCGCCCGGCCCGCAGTAATGCCGGGTCTAGTGCGGTTACTGCTCATTATCCCGACGACGGTGGGCCTAATGCTGGCCGCCTAGGTTTAGCATGTGATGCATTTAGCGGCACTTTAGGACAAACTCAATCCAAACGTTTGAACAGGTAGGCAGCCGAAAGATTGATGACAGAGAAATGATTATACCTGATAGAAAGCTTCTGTAGTGGTTAGGTTTACCCTTTGTGAGTATGTTCGTCCCTTTACTCGAAGCCGATGGTTCACACCCGCGCCTGGATGTTTCTTTAGGGTGAACGTGTGTGGAAGCTGTTGGCGTGCGAGTGCTCTGCATCATGGAGTTGGGTGCAGCGTTGAAGCGGATAGCTACCATCAGCTGCAAAGCTAGGGAAATGCTTACCGATAGGAAAGCACGAGGGGAAGATAACTGACTGTCTAGATTGTCCGCATCCGCCTTATCAGCGTGGCTGGCAATATAAATAAAGAAGGTGGTCGTTTAAAAAATGAGGTTAGCGGTACTTCTTTATTTTTTGGAAATGGGGGGAGGGGCGGGGGGGGGGGGGACTGCAACAATGCTTTTAGTGACCGTAGCGTTTTCGGTTGCCAGACGAAGCACTTGGCAGCACATGGTGAAAACCATTTTTGATGTGAACAAGATGAAGTTCATGCGTTATAAAAACCAACCAGGTGCCGAAACGAAGCAAATATCCTTTTTTTTTCATTGCCTCAAGAAAAAACGTGTACAAAACAAAGTGATGTAAAGGTTTATTTTATATATTACGGCGACAACTCAGCACTTTCACTAAGACGAGGGAAGAGGAGGCGAGGCAAAGCGCCATGTCTCGTCTCTTCTTGCTTTGTGTTTGTGTGTTTATTTTCAGTTAGTAACAAGTGATACTGTCGTAGTCGTAATAAAATAGCAAACGCATATGCAGCCATTCAGTCAGGCTGTCGCAAGAGAAAAAGAACGTATGTAGAACAATGTGAGCCAGGAGCTTCTTATTGGTTCGGTGCTGGCTGCCCATTAGGGACGGTAATGGTTTGCAGTTACGGCCTATGTCGATTCAATGTGAGCAGCATACTTAGCTCCCCCATACATATACTGCACTGGACCGATGTTGGTAGCCGATGATAACAGAACGTGGTTTTCATTAGCAATGAAAGTTGTGTCGGTCTTATCTCTCTCTCGCAGGACGTGCTATATGGTTTGAAGCAGCGTGGCCATAACTTAGCGCCCTTCACATGGCTGGGAACCGTAGTGGCGATACACAGAAAGAAGCCAGGAGTGTACACTGCGTGCGGGGACTACCGCAACCTGGCCATCGCATCAGTGGATGGAGGGTAGCCCGTCTACGAAGAAGCTTGCGTGCAGAATCTCGCTCCACTCTTGTGTCACACTATGCACTCATATTCATACTACGTCCTGGCCGTCGTCACCGCAGATTTTTATTTCAGTTTTTTTTTGTAATATCAGTCATAAATATTTAAAACCACTTTGAACGCGAATATGACAATGTTCGTTTGAGATGGAAACATATTTGTAGCGGTTTTGTCATATTTCAAACTGATGCACCTGTACAAACCCATGAAAGCAATATACCGTTCCAAGAAACAGCGTCGATCGAGTTCCTCTTAAGGACAGTGTAGTATAGTTATCTGCTTTCGTTATCCAATAAATGAAGCATTAGTTTGCATAAAACTAACATAAATATTTCCATGCTTAATATTTCTGCACGCGCGGCGCAGCAGGCGGCGCCGTATACAAGCTCCTTCTTAGAGCATCAGGAGATGCGGCATGCACTTGTGCCTGCGGCTTTATTAAAAATCTGATAGTGTCTCTTCCCGTTACTGCTATCATTTCAAATGCCGTAATATTGACTTACGCAGATGCACATTGAACTAGGGAATCAAATGTTTCGAAGGCAGTGTTACGGTCAGACTTACACAGCATTATACATACTTACACAGTCACAACATACACTGCAACAATCCTGTACAGAATACGAAGGACTCCATTCTCACGTCCGCGCTTTCTCCTCTGTAAATAACCTCCAGAATGTCCCAATTATAAGCTTAACAAGCTTTTATGGCGTGATCAACATAGAGTTTCTGAGCATATAAAGATTAAAATTGTGAGTGGTCGGGAGGTTTTGTTTGAGATCATAGAAACGGTGCTGCCAAAGACAGGGCACTAAGTCACGAAAGAATTTCGACTATTGTGTGCTTCCGTGTTTTTATGCGAATCATTTATATTTATTCCATCAAGTATTCAACTGTAAGTATCCAAAATCCTCCGTGGTTCATTTTAATATGACTACTCCACAACAATCCACTCTAAATCCACCGTGATACACCGTAATCAAATTTAACTAGATACCTTCCACCTTAATACTACTGAGTCCAACGTTATGGACTTTCAGACAACTGAAATCCACCTGAATCATATTGTCACGTGTGGTGACGATGCCGTTGGCGACAAATAAGGCTTAAATTTCACTGGAATAAACTCTTTATTCGGCTGACCTGCGTTCGCAAAAGAACTAAGTGATCGGCGGCAGCGATGGCAACAAGCGTGCTGTCGCACCCGTCAACGCTGAATTGAAAGGTGGTAAAGAAATATTTAGATGAAGAAGCAAACTGTGACTAGCATAGCCTGGAACATTGTAAGAACACATGAGACTGGCTATAATCTTCGAGATACATCTTAGCGCATCTAGCGGGACAAAAAAAAAAATAAGGATGCGTCCCGCGACGATGACAATGAACAAATAAAGAATACAGAATTGATTCCTGAGCTGGAATCACAATGATAAGGCCGCATGCCGGCGGCTGTCAAAAAAGAATATAAATTTGAATGGTTCACGGCAATATAATCTAGAAGAATCTAACTTGATCCGCCATAATTCAATTCATCGCAGTTTAGCCTAGTGTAGTTCGCAGCAATTCCAAAGGAACCATCTTATTCTACTGCAGTGCACTTTAATCTAACTTAGTCTAACGAAATAATCAAACACAATTTAATTCAAAATAATGCCCTCTTAAGCCGCTTTCATATACAAGAATCTCTTTAATTCAGCACTGTCTACAGTAATTGAAATATTTTGTTTTTGTGAAGTCGCGTTAGCCAACGCACTTAGAATCTGGCACCATGTCTGTCACTATAATCCTCTAGGTGATGACGTAACAGCCTTGCTCGACCAATTTCAGGATTTGTGACCATTTCTGCTAGAGGATTGGGCCAGGTTTTGCTGTCGTTGAGCCCATATCAGGGTGTTTCGATAATGCTACTTCCTTCCGTTTAAGGCAGTGACATGGCGAGCGGATTCGCCATTTTGTCACATTCGCTGCACAGTCTCGCCGTCGCGCTCAGGTATACGCGGCTGGAATTCTTTTTAACTACGCGGTGGTCTGGCACCGCTTTTGATCATGCTTTAATATTCGCTTCATATGATATTTTATGTAGACTTTGCTGTAAAGCAAAAAGCGATGCATCGCGGCTGGTGGGAGAACAAGCACATGTGCTCTCAGCTATTTTTTTTTCAACGCAGCTTCTTTTGTACATATGCGGTTACTGTGTTGCAAATGAGGAATGTTTATTCTGTGCAAAATGTAGGCGTTCGGTTCCTATTGATAAAAATTAGCTAGTGTTCAAGGAAAACCAACTTACTCAGAAAATTGTACAGCACAATACCCATTTGTAGAAAAGTTGTAAAGCACTTTACTTAATTACTCGAGCATACTATGCCTCCAGGTGGTGACATCATGTTTTCAATGAGTTAGCTGTTTTTGTAGTGGAATGTCTGACATTACAGCAATGCTAATAACCATGAAAGGACAGGAAAAAAAAAGACTCAGAATGCAAGCGCCGCTCACAGCTATTTATTGAAGGCAGACGTATATACATTCAATGGCCTGAACAGTTTCAATCAGAGATGATACTCGATATTAGCAGGATTAATTGAAAAGGCGCGAAAAAATTCTGGTCTCTGTGTTGTAAAGAACAACTAAATATCGCTAAGGCAGTCATGTCCCTCTTTTCTGATCGGAAATGCATTTATTATTTCTCGAGCTCTTTTTGCTTAATTCGTCCGATGATTATCACATCACGAAAGCGTGGTTATACTAAAAGCACATGCCAAACAGTGCTCCACAGGATATCTGCATGTTTTCTTTATTAGTAAGGTGTTTTGCATGCTGGTGAAGTCGATTGTTGACACAACGCACGTATTGCAGACATGTGATTTGTTGTTACATGACTGCAGGGGCGGCAGAAAACTAAGTTGGCGGATGAGGTCAAGTTCGTAGGGGACAAGCCGATGCAGTTAGCCCAAGACCGGATAAGTTGGAGTGATAGAGAAGTTAGCTTCGCTCTGCAGTGGGTATAATCCGGATGAGGATGATGATGACTAGGAGATCTTGTAGGCAACACTAACGGCACGCTGAACGAAACGCTTCTCGTGCTTTTCTCACAGACAGTCATTTTCTCGCAAGTAACGCGGCGGCATAGCAGGGTGCTTTTCTTCGTAATCCTCCTCGTATCCTTTTCTTACTTTTTGTGCTTGATGAAATGATATAATCGGGTCGCAACGTAATACATTCAAAGGTAACCGCTAATGACTATTAAACAATGAATAATAGTGGTGAAAACATTCTCCATACTTTTCACATCCATTACCAGCGATATCCTTGAGTTAGTTCATTTATACTAAAATATTACTCACAACTCCGCAACAATTAGCGAAGGGACACAATCTGTCAAATGGCGAATGGGTGTACAAGAGGAAGCGCCTAAGCGATTTTGATGCCAGGGAAAATTTATTCGCACCCGCGCAATAATGCATCACAAAGAAATGGTAGCTAAAAAGCGGATCAAAATGATACCGTTTTCTGTCGAGCAGGTGCACAAAGAGACGCAGAAGCCAATCTTCGTATGCCTACTCAAGAATGCAACCGTGTCACTGTTTAATGTATCCGCTTGTTGATGGCACTCGCTTGATCGCACCCCATCCCTGCTGCGAAGCATGCGCTGCGCCCGTCCGCTCTCTCTCCTCCTCGTACCTCGTACCCTCTTGTAGTTAAAAACTCAGAAGTGATAGACTTTGTTTCATCCCATCCCGACAAGAGCCTTTAGGCTTTCTCAGTCGATCTCAAAGACTTCTGATACTCTCTCCCGCATGCCTCTCTGCTTGAATATGTTCAAGACAGAATCGACCACTTTGGTATTGTCCCCTTCCAGAATGATTCCGGGGTTTTGTGCGGCGGCTTTCTGAAACTTTTGCAGTTTTATCTGAAAAATACCCCTACAAAAGGACGGCGTGTGTATTGATTCCTGTATAGCACCGGTGCTTAGTGATCTGTTTTAAGTTACCATGACAGAGCCCTCCAGCGTTACCTTTAGGGTTCAAAGGTTTATAAGGTTTTTTAGATTTAGGGATGACTTTTTAGTGTTATTGACTGTGACCGGAACTGCCTTCAGCACGAAGCTAGCCAGATTTTAGCAGCCTTCCAGAATAATCTCAGGCCACTAAAGCTAACCCATGGACTAACACCTGACGGGGAAATACGCTTTCTTGACATTTTTTCACTCACCGACTACCACATTTGGTGAAGCTACAAACCAGGCGTCAGTAAGCCCCTCTTAGCTTTTCGCTCCGCCCGCTTTAAGATGGTAAATCGTGGAGTCATTGCACTTTGCTTCAGAAACGCCTTGACAAAATCTTGCCACCACTGCATGCCCAGCTGTTTCCATAAGCAAGTGAACCGGTTATCCGCCGCGGGCTACCCTTTTCCATTTCAGGTCTCGGTAGCAAACGCATCCTTATGAACCTTAGCCCTCTTGAAGAAAACGCATAGAAATCTAGGGGAAAAAATTAGGTGGCTGTGGTCCCTTACGGGCACAGTGCTTCCCACAACCTAAAGAAGATGGCGCAGAAAGCAGACGTGACAGTTGTGTTCACGGCCCCTCATTAGCTAAACAAGCTTTGCAAGCTGACGAAGCCCTAGCCTTCACTCGAACAAGCATGTGGCATTAAACACTAAACAGCGCACGTGGACTCAGTAGATTGCGTTGTCTATCGGATCCCTCTATCTTGTGGCAAAAAGAATGTTGGAAAAACAGGCTGTTGTCTCAACGAACGGCTACGTCAGTACAACAATAATGTAAGGAGTTCTTCCAGAAGAAACCTAGCCATTCTCTGCAGTAAGCATCGTAACTGGGTTCCTTTGTTAAATCAGTGACATATCATCGGGCTAGTCGGGATCAACTCACCCAACAGATTATAGACACCCAGAGAATAGCATGACAAGGAAGCGCCTGTGTTAGCGCACCTTCTAATTTGTTGTAAAAAAAAAAGAACTTGCATTACTCAGCGTATCAACGTATATATTGCACATGTCTTGCTGGTTTCCGCCAGTCCTGGGTGCTGAGCTTAGTAATCGCACACGTGCAGACTTCTGCCGTGTCATCGAAGCGTCTGAGGACTGTATATCGCACGTGTGCTTCACGATGTAAACAGTTGAAATTAGCGCCCGTCCCTGTCTCTTCTCCATCCATGTTGTTTTAGCCTTTTCGAAAAATATCACGTTTTGAAACGAAGAATAGCTCTAAGAAATCCTTCATTTTTTTTCCGTACAAAACGAACTGAGCGTATGCAACATACAAGCAAGTGTTGACCATTTCATTTTTATACCGTGCCGAAGTGAACAGACTACTCACATAGGATCTACGTGGCGAATTGTTATATTACATGCGATATACTGGTCTCCCTGAATGCCGGAATAATACACAGAATGCAGCAATCCATATTTGGTCAGCGCTCATCTAGTAAGCTCCACAAAACGGACATTTAAAGGGCAAAGCTTAAATGGGGCAAGTTTTTCGACCAATTGGAGCGCGGCACAGGAGCACATGTGTACAAATCAGCAGCGTTAATTGCAGTCGCGCAAAAAGTTTCTTTGCGTGAACGGCGCGCGTTAGGAAAAAGGAATGATAATGACAAACCCAAGATCCCAGTCAAGCCCTTTCAAAGTTAAGACATCAATGTTCCGCTTTCGCCTTTTGGCTCCTATGGGCTGGCTAATGTCACCTGCATAATGAATTTCCCTTCACCCTCCAACTGTGTACGAAAGGCAACAGCAGCTCTATTAAAACGCTGAGAGGCATGAAGGTAAGTCCTAAAGATGTTTTTCTCCTGATAGTGTATTCAATTCTATGACCATAACTGAATAATCTAGTCGCAAGTACGTGTGCCAGTGATTCTCAGCGCGTGTATGTATTTAGAAGGTGCCAAAACAATTTTAAGAGGGTAAATGATTGTTCTCTCTGCCAGAAGTGTATAAGTGAAGACTTGCTTGAAGCGAAAGGGAATGCCTCTGTGCACTCGGTAATGTAAAGTTAGAGCGCAGCTCTCCAGGAATTAAGGATTTGGAATATGCTGCGGTAATTAATTTGCGAGATCTTATGATACACGCGAACATAGAGTGAACTCTATATATTCCCTCGTAACCGGTGTCTTATTTTCGCTTAATCCTCTCTCACAGTTTTTGACTGCTATTGAGAAGGCATTTTTTTTATGACACTGGCCGGCGGCGTTGCCGTGTTTTGAAAACTTCGCCCAGAGCGCTGCCTGGAGACGAGGGTGCGTTTCTCTTCAGCGAATATCATTGCCGAGTATGCTGACAGAGAGCTGGCGTGCTCGCAACAAAAATCGGAATTCTTCGTGTGAAATCCAAAACACCTCTGATGAAAAACATTGACG
This sequence comes from Amblyomma maculatum, assembly GCA_023969395.1. Lineage (NCBI taxonomy): Eukaryota > Metazoa > Arthropoda > Arachnida > Ixodida > Ixodidae > Amblyomma > Amblyomma maculatum. The sequence goes on from JAJIZL010019871.1 coordinate 558,478, forward strand.
GACATAAAGATTAAGGTGGCAGGTATAGAAGTACCAAATGTGGAACAGACTAGAATACCAGAGTTGATCCTAAAGGTAAATGGGTACAATGGAAAGGTCATAAAGAAGCTCGAACATCACGCGATACAGACTCTGGGCCTTTTCAGACGCATAGCAGTCAAGAGCAGAGGATTGAGAGAAGCCTGATGAGAACTAGTACAAGCGTACATAAATAGCAGAATTAGCTACGCGACGCCGTATATCAAAGCGGCGGAGAGGGACAGTCATCATCATCATCATCATCATCATTATCAGCCTGACTATACCCACTGCAGGGCAAAGGCCTCTCCCATATTTCTCCACTTAACCCGGTTCTGTGCTAGCTGCATCCACTTGACCCCTGCGAACTTCTTAATCTCATCCGCCCACCTAACTTTCTGCCGCCCCTGCTACGCTTTCCTTCACTTGGAATCCAGTTTGTTACCCTCAGCGACCATCGGTTATCCTCTCTTCGCACTACATGTCCTGCCCATGTCCATTTCTTCTTAATTTCCACTAGAATGTCGGTAACTTGAGTTATTTCTCTGACCCACTCTACACGCTTCCTGTCTCTTAATGTTACCCCTACCATTTTTCGTTCCATAGCCCTCTGGGTTGTCCTCAACTTAAGTAGAACTCTCTTGGTTAGCCTCCACGTTTCAGCCCCATAGGTGGGTACAGGTAAGATGCAGCTGTTATATACTTTCCTCTTTAGCGATACCGGTAAGCTGCTAGACATAATCTGCGAGTGCTTGCCAAATGCGCTCCATCCCAATCTTATTCTTCTTGTTATTTCCTTTTCATGGTCCGGATCTGCGGTTACTACCTGTCCTAAGTAGACATATTCGCCTACTACTTCCAGTACTTCGCTACCTAATGTAAACTGCTGTTCCTTCCCGAGGCTGTTGAACATTACCTTAGTCTTCTGCATACTGATTTTCAAGCCTACCTTTCTACTTTTCCTGTCTATGTTATTAACCATTATTTGCAGTTCATCCCCCGAGTTGCTTAGCAAGGTAATGTCATCAGCAAATCGCAGATTACTGAGGTATTCTTCATCTACCCTTATCTCTAACTGCTCCCATTCCAAGTCTCTGAATACTTCCTCTAAGGAAGCTGTGAATAGTACTGGGGAGATTGTATCTCCTTGCCTAACACCTTTCTTTATGGGAATTTTGTTACTTTATGCAGAACTATGGTTGCTGTGCAGCCACTATATATATCTTCCAGCACTTTCACGTACGGCTCGTCTATCCCCTGATTTCGCAATGCCTGCATCACCGCCGAGGCTTTATCTGAGTCAAATGCTTTTTCGTAATCTATGAATGCTGTGTATAAGGGCTGGTTATATTCCGAGCATTTTTCTATCACCAGTATAGACGCCCAAATAGAGCACTAGGGCTACCTATGCTTACCTCAACGGTGGGACTGCTTGCTTTCGGAGTGCTTAATACGTGGAGAGAGCTAAGAGAGGCAGTTTAAGTCTCTCAACTAGATGTAGCGCGGTGAATAAGGGCAGAGAAATACTTGCGAAAGTAGGAATAAATCTGAAAAGAAGATTGAGAAAGGAAGTGGACATACAGATGGAGGTAAGGAACTCCTGGTGGCCCCCAACTCCCTAAAAATATGCACCCGGAGTTTATTAAAGAACGAAGAGAAAAGCGAGATGAATCCTTAAATCTTAGGTTATGAAATATGGATGACAGTGAAGTAGCCTACGTTCGGGGTGGCGGGGACTTCGGCCGTAAACGGCAGAGGAGCACCGGTCTCCGCTGCGGTTGTCCGGGTACGCAATATAGAGGCTGAGGATGAAGTAGCGATCGCTTTACAAATGCAAAACTCATCATAAGCGGCTGTAAGACTGCCATTCCAAATTTTGGAAAAGGCAGAATCTCGCAAGAAGCAGCAAAGATCCTTACCAGCAACCGCTGAACAGGAAAATTCTAATAATCTGGGCACCCGCGCATGCTGCCGGCCCCGGCAAGGAGGCGGCCCATGAGCTAGCTCAAGGAATACTTTCGGGCAGCCACGGGGATGCCTCGACGACTGGGGTAACAAGGAGGGGTTGCCAAATTATGGGGAAACAATGAACCATTACCGATGGACACGTTGGCTGGCACCTCTGCCAGACCCAAAATTGAATAACAAAAAAGCTGCTGCATGGAGGCGCTTGGAAACAAATACGTATATGAATACTGTTTTGGCGTAATATATGTACTCCGAAACGAGAGGGTATGATATATGTAGTTATTGTGGGTGAGAGGGACCGTCGACCACAAATTCGGAATGCCCACTCCCTCCCGGGGTGGGACAAGATATAGCTAGCAGAGATCATTGGGAGACCCTGCTGCAAAGCCTGGATCCTGAGCTCAAGATGAACATCATCCACCTGGCGGAGGAGACTGCTATTGGCCAAGGTCCGCCAGCCAGCCTTTAACGCGACGGTCCCAATCTCTCAGGCCTGCGTGCCGGGGACGGGGAAGGTAGGCTTTTTCTGGTCGAAAATAAAGTTTTTCAAACAATCAGCGCTATTCCTGACGTGCCTTTGGCTATTGGCAGGTGACGTGGCTGAACAGTGACTGCTCGGATAGATGCAGTTTTCTAAAAAGAAAATACCGCAGCACTATGAATACTTCGGAAACGAGTATTATTAGTTGCATTTATTTGCATACGCGAATACATGAACATATTTCACGCTGTAGTGAAGTAACTCCGCCGCGTATATGGCGCATGAATAACATTGATTGTAACATTATGGCTCCCATCTGCGACTCCCCTTTAAAGGGCCAGTGTCCAGGGAAGGCCCTTTTAAGCAAAGGAGCCCAGTGTTTCGATCAGGTACCGGAGATAGTCTGTGCAAAATGCTACAGTGACACGCGCGCCGCAAAGCATCGAAAATACAATTCAAAGCTCTCTTACCCCGCCGGGGTGGTGCAGTGGTTACGGCGCTCGACTACTGTTCCCAAGGACGCGGGATCGAATCCCGGCCTCAGCGGCAGCTTTTCGATGGAGGCGAAAAGCAAGGCGCCCGTGTGCTGTGCGATGTCAGTGCACGTTAAAGAACCCCAGGTGGTCAAAATTTCCGGAGTCCTCCACTACGGCGTCTCTCATAGCCTGAGTTGCTTTGGGACGTTAAACCCCACAAACCAAACCAAACCAAAGCTCTCTCATGCTCTCCTTTGGGAAGCCAGCTTCCCCGTTTCCTGCACTGGCCCGACGGGCCACAGTAATGGCGTACGTACCGCGAACGACGTCCATTGGTCCGTCTCGCTGACTGACGGGAGAAGGATGCGTGTCTACCGCTCGCTGGGCGCTTTTCCCTCGCCATGGCCAGAATGAATCCAGCGGCGCGCGCTCCCTCGGCCATTATTTTTTTTTCGCGTTCGCGGAGTGCCACGCCCCAACTCCCGCCAAACGCGGAGGAGGAAGGGGAATTTGTCTTGCGGAGGCTAGACGACCTCGGGCAGGAGAGTGAAAAACCCTTTCGAGGGAACGGAAGGAGAGAAGCATGACATAATCGGGTGACTGCGGTGGCTGTAACTGCGTTACTACTTACTCTTTTCAAAAACATTTTGCGGCCTTGCGTTCTAGGGGCGAAGTCTCACATTCACCGGGGAAGAAAATATTTTCGACCGGAGGGTGGACAGTGGGCCTTTAAAGCTAAAGTTCCAGTGAATGAAATTTGCTGCTAGCTGAGTAACCGGTCGCTTAACGTTTGCCCTTATTACACCGTTCCTCGTCTCAGCCTCCACAGTACACAGCCCTAAGTTACCACACTGTATTAAACAGCACCCGAAGTAGATATAGATGCCTGCTTTAGCCAAGCCGTCAGAAACGCTCCATCGCAGTCTAGGGCTTGCATGCATCGCTAGCAATCCAAGGGTCTAGGATTTGACTCCCTAGTCAACTTCCCTATCTGAGAGCAGTAAGGTTGCCAGTTATACACTCTGGTAGCAATGTATGCCATCTCTATGCTTGCGATGGGGTCTGTCAATTTCCATGTGTTAGGCGCTTGCTCGCGGTTTTTCCCTCACCCTATTCTCCTGTCCAGCTGCCTTCATCCTTCTCGTTCCAAATTACATTTCCATTTTCTCCTCTTCTATCGCTGCCTCACTCTCCAGGCATCACAGCAGCATTTTTTACAACGCTTGTAATGGCTTGCAATGCTTGCTGTAGGATGGCCATCCGTGGCACTCTAACCCGTGCACACTTACTCTTTGCCTTTAAGTGTACGCACTTAAAGTGTACGTAAGCAGAAAGGATTCCTACAGTACTCCCACTATGTCATTTCCCAGACTGTTCGAAACGTCTGTATTACGGATGACCATGGCGTGTTGCACGAGGTCAAGCAGAATATTGCGGCGCACGTTGCCCAACGCCAATTTTGGCAGGATTGATACAAGGCGAATCTACAGCTGCGAACTGTTACGGCGACGCCGCTAAAATAAAAAAATTGGGTCTAAGCGACGCGTTCTAAAACGAAACATTTTTGCATGCCCCGCCTGATTTATCCTTTCAAGAAATTGAAGCAAGCCTGTTCATTATAAGAAACGAAATCAAGCGACTGCGATCAAGTATTACCTGCTTTTATATTGCATTCTCAACCAGCTTGGAACTTACTTTTATTCCATTATTATCGATGACAGTGGGATGTAAACATCAATGAAGCGTTTTCAGTTAGTAACACGAGTATGTTGCTCATGAAAGAGATTCGATTCTCTTGACGGTTGAAATATGAATGACTAAGGAGCAACGACTTTATTGCCGAGGAGTTAGCAGTTTCCACCTGCTGCCGTATTCATCGTTTGGGGCACTTTCTATGAGTACTAAAGTTTCTTCACTGCAGTGCCCTCACTAAATATATCTGGCAACGCAATTTAATAACACAAACCTCTCGCCCACATGGTTCACATTGGCACAATTGTATGCGCAACATGGTCTACCGTATAAAATTGATTCGCTGAGAAGAAAAACGTTTCGTCACAGTTAACTCTGCCGAAGAGGCAACAGTGTTGCGTTTGTGGGGAGGCCGTCGTTAGTCGCCGGGGTGCCGGCAGTGACCAATTTGTCGATCACATCGCTGTTCCTGGGTGAGGGCGGTATCGTGGTGTTAGTGGCTGGCATGGCCTCATCGGGACTGTGGAGCCTGGTTTCGTTGACGATCTCCCGCAGTAGCCGGCTGACGAGATCCACCCGCCGCACGGCGTGCACGGCCAGCGTGCCAGTGATCAGAGCCGATAGCACGAACAGCGACACGGCGCAGACGCCGAGGCACATCTGCGACAGCCTGCAGCCAGAATTGCGCCCGCCACCGGCGTCTACCTGCAGGGAGACGGGATCAGGACTGTCAGCGCACTGAAGGCTCCGCATTTTTAAATGCATTTTACGGGCACGGGACTTCACATTTGGCTAGCATTGGTTTTGGGACTTTCAGCATGCATATAGCTCGAAAGGCAGTGAAAAGCCTGTTGATAGGTAGCTTGCAGTTTTTTCTTGTGTCGTGACAGAATACGTGGGGATTTGTAACTTGAAAAGATGACAGTTTCGAACTTCTCTTTTTAAACCATCATTCGCACTATCGTGTAGAGCTTTACACTACGGACGAAAACAAATGATCAGGCGACTATCAAAGACGCGTCACAATTCACGTGACGTCCTGTCAGGTTGCATCATATTTCTCTTAGGAGACAGCAACAATTCTAATTTATTAGTGTTTGTTTAAAGGTCGCATCGCCGTTAGACAGTATGATATTTGGTATTGCAGCCAAGGGAAGGAAAGACGACCCTGATAACTAGTCTGCTCTGAAGGTTTCTTCACCACATTGTTTAAGACAGTCCGTATACATAGTAGTGTATGAAAACAGGAACTGAGTGCAGAATTTCTGATTCCACTTGGCTTTGAACAACACAGTTTCGATGTCGAAATTTCATAAATGACTGGTAATACCGTCAGGCATGAGCGTCAGAACAGGCTGTTCCGTCATGTAAGAGTGCTGGTTGTTATCCAACATTCACACGGCGCGTAAAGATACACGTTATATATTATAAAACGTGCGCTACGCAGCGAGAATTCCAGTGCTGGTCACTCGCTTGCCCCCACTACTCGACTGCATACCATACGAGTGCTGTGAATTCTTGAGAAACCATGCATCCGCAATGCAGGCAGCGTATTTGAATACAGAATGCAATGCATTTCAAACCCTTACGGTAGCCTTCCTGCACGGTGCAGCAGTAAGACTAGAACTGCTGCCAAAATTACAGAAATATTGACTGATGTGGTGCTTGACTCTATAGCTCGCACCTTTCTATGTTTTCGAAGTACTATCAGCCAAGGTATCAATTACGATTATGCTAGAAAGTGCAGTGCCTAACAATGAGTACCCGATAGTCGACTGGCATCCTTGGCGTAGGGTAGTGAGATGGAGCACGGGCCTTCGGATGCCGCAGAGGCGGCACAGGAAATTCTCTTTCAACCACAGGCGACTCTGCAGCGACGACAGGCTTACTCGGAGCTGGCTTCTTCTCTGGTGCGAGCGATAATGTGAGGCTGCTGCCCTGCAAGCGCGCAAATATATTTGATGTCGTTAATAACAGCTGCGTACAGTGACAGACGACTTGCGGATTACTGTGTGTAGAGATACTCCGAAACAGCGAGAATGTTTACACATCAACCTTGCAGCGACAAAGTGAAAATCCTTTCAATTCATGATTTGGTGTTGTCTTACACTCTACTATCGTACTGCCATATCCCGACGATACATAAACAGGGTGCGCGCCTCCTTTGTCAAAAACACACAGACGATGGTGCTCATCTGATGACCTTGGTGTGTGGCGTGTAATGCATCACCTGTGTTACAAATCTGTCTACGGTGGGACGAACTTTGGGCCTTGCACCCCTTTGAAACTGAGGTATCTGTGGATGCTGCGCAGGAGCGTTCACAAAGCTAAACCACCACACAGTACGTTTATAACTATGGCGGTACATGTGCTGCTGCCGACACTAGAGGTAACTGCAGAGAGAGGTATTTATGAAAGACCGAGAGCATGCAAAAGCAACATCGTTAAAACTATCGTTTTGCAGAGACCCAGGCTTATGGGTCCGTGTCGGGAGCCAGAATTCACTAGCATGCCTCTAGTAGGAGGTATCTGACAGGTTGCATGCCGAGATACTGGTAGATCGGTGAATGGTGTGACATTAAGAGATCATATGACGACACAGTAGGCAGATAATGGGAATGGAACTTTGGTGGCTTGGAACTCGTGTCAGACGAGCTGAATATAGGGGCACAATGCCACTCGATGCGACTTGGTTAAAGCGTAAATTTTATGTCCATATCGGCCGGTATTTTGCATATAGTGGCAGATTACGACTCTATGAAACAAAGTATGTCTTAGATAATAGAGGTAAAACTAAGGAATCAGTGATTTAGCGAATAGGAAAGAGCCCCTGCTCGAACGAGGAACCACAAGGAAAATCCATAAGGCGTCACGCTACCTCGCTATTCCTTTAGAGGCGGAGCTTGATAGCCTGCAAACTACTAGGTACTGACAATGATGACAACCATCTAAACGATAAATAATGTCGGTTTTCCGTCTTCCCGCGATTTTAAACTGCATTTAAATAGCGGACAAAGCACTAACGTTAAGGCAATATGGAACCGAAGGGAATGAAACGAAAAGCATTAAAGAGCAATTAAATATCTACAGGGTAATTGCCGTCAGGCTCTAATCATTATATCACACCGTAAGCACAGCGCTGCTCCTGTCAGAGAAACCGCAGTGGTTACTGAAAGACGTGGCAGCAAGCGCAGAGTTAGGCGAAGTGTTAGCGCTGGTCCCTATTGAGTAGAATATATCCAGGCTGGATGACCGTCCAAAGGAGTTGAAAACGCTAAGCGGTTTTAATCTCAGGTTTCTATTGAACGAACCATACTACATTTCATTCGTGATCAAAACCGTGTCACGTAAATTGTCTGCACGAGAACAAAAACCGGTTTTGGCTTCTTCATATCTCACCAACTTCTAGAAGCTGAAAAAACGCCAATAATGCCCAAGAGACCACACGGACAATAACTATACTGACAGCACAGATTGATTCTCACGAGGTTAGCTCTACAGAATAGTCAGGTAGCTGTACATTCTTTGTGGTACACGAGTCAGTCCAATGCGCCTTTCTGTGTTTGCGATTGTTTTGTATAGGCACTACAGAGGCGTATCGAGAACGTTGTCCAGGCCTGTTTTCACGTACCGCATTCGATGACACAGATGCACCAAGCGCTGCCGCTTCATGTGTAAACCGCGTCTCTGGTGCGACTTCTCTGCCCACGAATGGCGCGACGTCCGCTGCAACCAGTGAAGAGTCCTGGGCCTTGCCACCGGCATCTCCATCAGCGGTAGTCGCATCCGAGAACTCCGCTTCCATGATGGAATCAACAGCGTTATCTTCATCTTCTTTCTTGCTGCAATTTATCATTGAGATTCAGCTTAAATGATTTTTACTGTTGTGCTTCGTATCTACAAGGTAAATATGGCATGCACTAACACTGAGCGGTTAGTAAGGAATTGGAAGCTTATTGTTCGAGAAGGAGGATGGCATAAAATGTTACACAAAAAAGCACGCACGATTTAAATAGTTCAATAATGCATGCTTCGCTCAGAGTACATTCATTTTGGCATTTCATATTTCTAGAACTGTCGTTTAGCCTTCAACGTCTGAATGTGCTTATTTTGGCATCCGAGAATTATTTACCTATCAGCCGCTTAATTCTTTTCCCAGGTGCTACGTGCTAGACTTTCGCAAGAGGAGCCTGAGAGCTGCTTCGATGTTTTCTTTTTCCCTTATTTTCTACTGGCGTAAATTGCATTGAAAAAAGAAACGAAATAAATATTTCTCTCCATTTTTCTAAGCATTATTTATGGGTTTCCCTAGTACCTCTGCATTCACGCTTCTAAAACGCCAATGGCCATCGTCTCTATTACTAACTGCACTGTCTTATGAGACCTCAAGATTCGTTCACCAGGGTCAAAGCTTCGAATGTGAAAGCTTCTGCGAAAATTAGAAATTTTACTTCTAGCTATATTGATATGGATTTTAGATGCTAGTTAATAGCTACTTTCCAATTTTAAGGGTGAGTTCCTGATGCGTGTCTCCAAAGAGAGGTTACAATAAAGTAATGCATTGTTTTAATATTGTGGATTTAATTATTAATTTGAAACATATTTGAAGACTCGAAGCGCTCTTTACTGCCTATTGGAGGCATCATTTTGTCGAAGTGGCACAACAAAAAATGTGCCACACTATAAAACTTCCATCTATAAACGAGAACAGCAAGAATAAAAATGCTGAGAAAAACAGATGGATGCGCACAGAGGACATGGATGCCCTGCAGTTTGTGCACCAAGAACAAGTGCCCAAGGACAAGTAGCCCAAGAAACAAGCACGCGCACACAAAAAGCCGCCAATGCGCCGAATCACATGTTTAGATGAGGGAGCCGCAAAAATTATTTTTAGCTCTCCCCGGTTTTGGATGTTATTGCACGCCTTCACGTAGCATATGTACATCTGCATTTGATTCAGCCCGCGCTTTGGGAATTAATGAATGTTTCAATGGCGTGCTTCCGTTCCCACGTTTAGTTTCCGAACGAATTTGAGCTTTGTGGAATTATGTGCACAGCCACAGGTTTTCCAATAAGAGTGGGGTGATGAACTGTGCCTACGGAATGCAAAAGAGGCCTAAAATAATGAAAACATGAATGTCAATAAATACATTTACAGTAGCATCACTAACCTCTCGTGCGCGGGTAGGCGTTATTACACCAAAGGAAGGCAGCCTGGTAGTCATGAAGTCACCCACAGTCTTGTAAATCAATCTCTTTATTGGACTACTTTGTGCTCACAGAAAGTCGCACAACTAGGCGGAGGCAGTTTCGTCAGAAAACATCTGCGGCGTTCGTCCGGGAACAGAATACCTGCCGTTCGCGCATGCACTCAATTTAAAGCTGGTAAGGAAACTCGAGAGCAAGCCGTTAAAGGCAATATGCGACGTTATGAAAACAATACCGCATGACTGTAATTTTTTAATGCAGACCTTCAAGCATTTCGCATTAAAAGTGATAAAACTTCGTCCCGGTGGCATCCGGCATGGAAAAAGCAGTGAAAAGCTTCGCGGCGATATAGGGTAAATGGACCGTAGTTTAATTAGTGGATCTGCCAGTACGGACAAACACAAAACATGGGGCAAAAAGTCACGGCACCGTGGTCTGTGTAATTCATTAAACGTCACGCACATGTAATGCACTTCATTCAACACTTCATTCCCGGAAACTACTCAGGCATCGTGTCCTGTGACTTGAAGCTGCCAATAATACTGCCAACGGATTCACAAAAATACTCAGTTATTTTCCTTGCACCAATGTCTGAATGAGAAAGCCGTCCAAAACCGCCAAATAATCTGCAGGCCCAATGCCATGATCATGTCCAGCGGAAGCCCATCATCAAATGCAATGGGCAGAAATATAATTCCGAATGCCTGCACTGGTTGGTATTTTCTAATCGTTCATTGTAGAATGTCCAAAAAGAAAAAGGCTTTCCAACGGACTAAGAAAACGGTTACGATAGCTTCCGGCTTGAGGCATATGAAGGAATGATTACCTCAAGGTTTAAAATTTCCCTTCATATATAAATGCATCTTAACTTTTAGTGTACCGTACGGTTTTACGCAATGTGCTGCGATGCCCAACTTAATTCGAAATAAAGGAATAGGGCCAAAACTGACTGGACTGCATCTAACGCGAAAGCCTTTCTTACCTTGTGAGTGCCATGACTAGGGTCTGTCACCAGAAAATGTGCATAGAAATGATTGTAGAACAAGAAGAAAATTGTGGTCTATGAGGAAATCGAACTCGAGCCACCGGCGTTTGGGACGGGTGCGCTGCCTCTCCGCCACGACGCTTTTTTAATTTGTTGCATTCAACATATACACTATTTACATAAGAACCCTCATCGATGTTTGAGTGAGGTAACATCGCTTGAAAGTTTTTCAATAACAATGAAATTATTGTTTCAGTGTGCGGAGGACAGCCAGGTGCTGGATTCACAAGCTGTATTACTTCTGTGATACATGCAATGGGTTCCTTAAAGTATTCTCTCGCTGATCATGCATAAAGGTCAGCATGAAGCACCGCCATTCTACCTCTCCATACACTATGCAAGCCCCACGCAATTACAATATTATGAATATCATCTTTGTTTTCAAGTGGGAGATACCTGATACCTGGTTCGACACTTCGACGTTTGAAACTTATTCAGAGGAGCGTTTAAATAATGCACAGTTGGCGATTAAGATGCAGTTCAGTCTGAGTTCGGACGAAGCCCTATGTACAAAAGTGAGCATCTATAAGAAGCAGCAACAGACCACCAAACAGTCAAACGGAGGCTCAAATGATTTCGCATTATATATCGCACGTCAGGATACCGAAGTGACCCCCAGAATGTTGTATTCGCTTACGCTTCGACAGATCATTTGTTCCTTCATGACCAATTTCTCAGAAGGGGATGGACATCTTAGGGGGACTGGTACGTGGCTGCAAAGAACTAAGTTTGCCAATACGTATTTTTCGCTGGCCTATTTGTTGGGCTGCATGAGTTGGTTTGTTTTCCGGCAGCAAATAAATGAACGCCCGTACTGTTTGCATATAACGGTGTCCCTTTTTTTTCGTGGTTTTCAGTCCATTGTAGACATCTAAACATATGAGCCAATAACGATACAAATTGTTCTCTTTAGAATGACCGGTTTTCATGCCTATAATGCAGGTTTTGATTTGAAGCAATTTTCACAAGTTGGTGAAATCGTGAAGTATGTTGTTTTGGTAGTCATTGTGCGCAAAATAGATAGAAATCGGTCCTGGCGTCCTCAAAACACTTATCATGGGTCTTGCGCCCCTGACATTATAATCCCACACGAGATCACAGAGGCTTTCATAATTTATTGCAAATAAACGGCGTGCTGCCGCTGGTGTGTTGAAGTTAATTCTACGAAGCGTATTGTTACTTCCATACGTTGCACCGCTTGGCCGGGTTCATGCGAGTGCCAGGTTTGCAATCAAAGGCTTCCGCGAAAGCCGGCAGGTTCATGAGTGGCACATTAACGCGCCACGGAGCGGGTGCGATGTGGAACTTTCGCTGCTGCTGCCACAACTCTTGATCCCTGAAGTCGCAGTGGGCTGTCGCAAAGTTGTAAAAGTACATCTGGTCTAACGTCATGGAGTGGCGAGTACGGCGCCCACCACTGTTCACACTCACGTTAAAGCCAATGTAACTCGCCATCGCGTCTCTGTAAACCAAGAACAACGGGTATGCGATGGCGCTGTCCAAAAAGTCCATTTCCAAGGTGCTCATCCGAGTACCTTCGGCTAGGGGCGGCAAGTGCTGGGATTCGATGCACGTGCTGATGTTCTCGTACGCCTCCAGGCTTCCAATGCTCCACCAAACGTGGGAGCGAAGCTCAGCGTCTATGGAAGACCCGCTCCTGGATAGAGCTTCCAGAAGACCACGGATTATGTCTGCCGCCACTACGCTGTACATAACGGGTTCGATTAGGTTGCTGAGCTGACTGAGGAAAGCTATCGTTGCGTGGGGCAGAACTAATAGGTTGCTGGTGTGCTGGAGCTCGTAACCAGGCCGGAAAGCAGTCAGAGTGTAACGGTTATTGTACGCCCTTGAGGTCTGGCTTCCCCAGGCGTCCCAGTATGCTGCCGAGGCCATTGAGTAAAGGGCGAACGCTATGCGTGGGAGCGGTTGGTTCAACCATGGGTGCCCTGCGTACTTTTCGCTCTCATTTGCAAATGGCCATGTGAACGTCACGTTCAGATGCATGAAATTGCGTCGGTAGAGCTCGTACTCCACCAGGTTGCACTGGGCGCCGAACTCGAAGCGCATGAGACTCAGTTTCCTGGTCGCGGAGTCCTTGTCGAAAGCGTCCAACCAGGAGCGACCAGTGTCGACCAAGTCGGCGATTATATGTCTGGATGCGTTGAACAGATGCCCCAGTTGAGTATCCATGTGACTGCGCGGAGTGGTGGCAAACTCCTTTCCAAGCGTAAGCTTGGCAGCGATGCCTGTGCCGTATCTAAACAGTTTCTCCATTAGCACCAGGCACGCTGCTTGTCGCTCACCGAGGTCTGGGACATCGTAATCGTGAGTGAACTGGAGCAAGTAATCTGCATCTTCTCCCAAAACAGGCGCTAGCTCGACTATGGCTTTGTAGGCCATGTAGTTCGCGACGATTGCATCCCAGGCGCCTCCAAGCACGGAGCCAAAATTTCGAAAAAATACCGCATCATTCACCACTACTCTAGTGTCATTACCAATGTTACCGTTCGCACTGACCATTAGCGAGTTGAAGTACGTTGGCCAATCCCAGTTTTGAGAGAAAAAGAGTTCGTCAAGGGTCGTATACTTCTCTCTAGGAGGCATCATGAGTTCTTCATCCGAGGCCAGCATGAAACGCTCTAGTCTCTTCTCGAGCTGCATTATCTTTCTTGCTACCGAGCGGGTGTTCGCCATAGTCGAGAGACTGAGCGTCTTGGCCACAAAATCAGCATATGTTGAATCGGTCGAGTCTAGGAAGTTTGTGAGAAAGCGACGGTACAGCGTTTGTGGCGCTGACAGCACAATGTCGAAACCATCAACCGCTTTCGATTCTCTTCGATGCAACACTCTGACCTTGAACAATGAATGCAGGGCCAAATATCTGTCACCGGTGGCTACTAGATGAATCAGCTGTCCCCGAGCGACTTCCAGTACTGGTAGTACGCCAGGTAGTCCGATCGCACCAAAGATCTCTCCAAGCTCACTCGAGATGTTCACCCGGGGGCCCGTAACGTTTCGGCAGGCCCCGTAGAACGACATCATCTGTGACAGGAAGTTGTCATCAGTTGGCGTGCCCTTCAGCTGTACATAATAGCGGAAGAATTGTTCTATGTCTATCATCAGCTGTGCTGTGGCAAGTTCTGCGAATGGCCTGGTGGACGCGGTGCCCATTCGAAACCAGCGTTGGGCGTTACAAGCGTGTGCGTAAAAGTCGTCGCATGGTTCCCTGGTCACATCAGCGGCGCGGCGGAGGTAGTCCCTGTTCCACTGGCAAAGCTGTGACCCGCACCCGTCATCGTCCATGATCGACTTGGCGAGTTCCACGTTGCTACCGGGACTATGCTGGTGCGAGCCTTGCGTAACGGGCTCATCATGGATCACGGCAGTGTAGACCAAACCGCTGAAGCCGAGCAGAATAGCGCAACCAGCGGTGGACAGCAGCACTATTGCAAACGCTGGCACTCTGGGGGCGTGGCATTGGCCGTAGTTCGAAGCAGTAATCGGACAAGGCAAGCGCACCTCACCTAGTCCTCGCGGTCCCTGAAGTCGTTGTTCTTCGTGGCGGCGCATGGGAAGAGGTCACAATTGCGGAGGCTGAAGAACGGAGGCAGTACAGCAGGCACACTGTGAGAAAGTAGTGCAATAATAAAAGCTATGGTAACAGAACCGCTGTGGCACGCTGAAAGGCACGAGCGAGCAAGTCTTCTTTTTCTAAGCTTCATCCTCGCATTCGTCGTTGCAGCAATCTAGGCACAGTGATCTGCATGTTGATCTGCGTCTGCACAGTGATCTGCATCTGCATAGTGAAAACATGCATATTTTTAGAGAATAAATTAATCTAAAGGTAGTGTAATAAAGGGATTGTTATTTTTTTTTCATCGAAGTGACTCAAGGCATCACTGACCATTACTTCGACGCAGCGAGCCGGAGCACGAGCGATCTCGCAGTAAAATCGCTGTAAACTGATGAATCGTAGTGTCCTATAGAACGGCTGAAAAAGGAAAGTAGATGGGTCTGAGCTGTCTTTACTATTAAAGTCATTTTATACTTCAGGTGGTAGCCTAAATACAAAACAAAGAATACATCTTATTACAACACCCAATAGCATACCTTGAATATAAATAACTTGTTTATACGTGTCCTTCATCTAGTATTATGTTTGGCGAAAAGGAGGTATTTGTGTGACTATTAGCATGCGCTTCTAGAAGAAAATAAAACGCTAACAATACGGTTTATGGTATGTACTTACGTTTCTTTGCCTATAAAGACAAAAAAACGCGCTGTTGGTTAGTCAAGCGCTATAACTTTTTTTTCCTTGGTAAGAAAGGACGATGAAGTTTTTCAGGCTCTATACAAAAAAAAAAAAAAATGCTCAAGAGAGAGCAGTGAATGATGCGGACTGAAATGGATTAGTATCGTTGCTCCGATTCCGTGGTCGCGTTCCGTCGACCAGCTTAGTTTTTCGCTCTAATGCCTTTTTTCTTGCCAGCTTTATGCAGTGTTTTAAGCATGTGTTATTTAGAGTTGACTAGCCCCAGGCTCGCCAGATGGCTGTTTCGTGCCAGGAATGAAGTAGAAGTGGTGCCAAACGGCGACGACTTCCCATAATTCTAATGTCGAATTCCAGTGGCAGATCCTGATCAAGTTTTCCTGCTCCGTTTGGGGCAGTTGGATTCCAATGGCAGAATGGGAGCGAGAGCTGCCTATTCCAATGTCAGATTGGAAGCAAGCGTGCATCCCGGATCGCTCCTTGGAGCAACGACATTTGCTCCGCCGAAGTCGGGGGATTTGGCCTGAAGCGCGAATGTCGCGTCTCATGTTTCCGATTCTGCTCCTTGCAACGACCAGCGCATTTTCGCTTCCTGGTCGCTGCACGGTGGTCCGAGCAGCCGTGGATGACATGAAAGCTGCGTCTGCTTGCCGACCTCCAAGGAGTCTCCTTTCACTGTGAAATCCTCGTGGTGAAATGAAAAATCTTGCGCGGTGGGCTGTATCGAAATCAAGCAAGGAGCAGATGCAACCGGCAAGCACCGGACATTAGGCCTGTCGCAGTTGCAGCCGTAGCAATGACGCTGTATAAACGATCAGTGGCTACCGGTCGCAAAAGAAGCTGCTAGAGCATAAGACGGAATAAATGATCAGTCGTAAGCTGTTCTTTTATGTTAACCCTCCAAAGCATGTCACGCGAGCTGTACGCATGATTGTCAACGCTGTTCCTGCACACCTCGGCGGCAGCAAGACGACAAAACCTTGCAGCCAGCCATGACAACGTCGACATTCGAAGCATATTTTTTGTATCAGATTTTGTTGATGGTTCCGCATCACAACCGACGAAAGAACAATGTTGCTAAGAATTATTTACGTTATTTTTATTATAACTTGCGAGCTCCTGAATTACTTCAGGTAGGAAAAACTCGTTCCCTTCGCTTGAGATGCCGTCGCGCTGCGCTCGGCGTCGGACGCTTTTTCAAACGGCTCCTCTGCCGCTTAAAGGACAATGTTAGCTTCTATCCAAGATTTGATTATGCTTTATCAGAAACGTAAAGATTCCCGCCATTAGATACGCTTGTTTTGCCAACAGCTGAAAAAATGTGCTGTACCCGACATAAGGACCTAGGGGTGTAGAAGTTTTGAAAATGTTGAGCATCGAAAAAACAAAAATAAGAAAAAAAACGTTTCCCCCCTTCTTATATTGGAAAAATGTGAAAATATCGATTACTTATATCAATCAAGGTTCATTAGTAAATTAAAGAAACAAACATCATTTTTCTTAACTGTACGCCACTCATTCATACGTGGCCCTACATTTACGTGGTTATAAAAAGACATAAATGACACTTTTCATAGTTCTAGGTTGCTTCCATATGTGTTGCGGCCTCCACTACCGCGCATGTGAGAGCAAGGGGTCATAGTTCAGCCGAGTGCACATCAGTATCTAAATTAGGCTCAATGTGCATAGAATACAGAAGCTGGTCTTCATTTGATTTAACCCATTTAATTTACCACAATTTCTGGGCTATATTTCGCATCCGCTGTATAGTCGGCAGGGGCAAATTGTGGCTCAAAATCGGTTTTGTTTTTTACTTACATAGCAGCACCCATTGCATAACCCGCAGTGAGGAATTTGTGTTGAAAATAGTTTTTTTTTTTAATTTTGAGCAAGCAGTACGAAATGGGTAAGTGCTCACATTATTGTAGAAATGTAAAACCGTTCGTAGTATTATACTGCAATGGTTTCACTTCTTGAACACCGTCAAAATCAGCAGGATGCAGGATGCTGCAGAAATGCTTTTCGTTTTCTTGCGAGCCATCGCAACTGTTCTAATTGTGCCAGCTTTGGCATTATGTTTGCATTGGAGCACTCGCATATCTATTACTTATTTTTATTCATTAGGCTTTGTGCATGTCGTCTCAAAAAGAAGTGCTGCAAATCAGAAAATGTTAGCTAGTGCGACAGCAATCGCCGGTGTTGATTTCATATCAGAGCTAATTTTTCTAAGGTATTTTGCACGTTAACATGGCATCGTTCCCCATTGAGCACATGTTTCCTTTTAATTATTTTTTCCTAGCCACCGGTTGGCTTCTCTAGCTTTGAGAAACGATGTGAAGAAATAAATGTATATAGTCCGCACACATAGATTGTCGGCATGAAGAAAAAGTTTAGCTTTAAGAAAGGTATACTCGCGGAACATAGTCTGGAAATTACTGTACATATCTTAATTTCATTTTTTTTCGCAATCAGTCAGGAGAAAATAAGGTCTGCCAACGGTCTTGTGTTTTCTTTTTCTGGTTTGTTCCAGTCGTTTTATATACTTCCGAACTTACTTTTTATTTTAAGCTAAATTTCTTGCACTATTTGATGGTTAACTAATTTTTTTTTCTTAGATCCGAAACGTGTCCAAACGTACAAGCCACAACTCTGTGTGCTTCTCTTGTATTTTCTCGTGCCTACTCTTACCTGCAATTTTTTCTCCCATCTGAGCTTTAATGTGCAGTTCAATGTTTAAAAATTTCCCTGCATACCAACCGCGCAGAAATACGTTTCGAGAAATTTCAAAATTTTAAGCTATATAATATTCTAGTCCTTTGGTGCCAACGGCTGCTTTTCTGCTTTGTGAAACCTTAATATTAGTTTTTTCCTCAAGTATGCTTGTGACAAAAAAAAATAGTGTTTTTTTTTGTGCATGCTCTCCTTCTTAGTTTATTCTAGTCAATACATGCGAACTGATAAATGCGTTCATTTTCCTAAAACGTTTCTTAGATAGTTTAAAGTTTCTCGCAGTTTTCATAACTTAATGACACGGCAGGAGTATTGGCTATCAATCGATGTCCGCTTCTTCGTAGGTTGTTCCACCCTGCTCATGCCGAGGTATAGTTCTTTTGTTCTTCCAGTTCATTTTGTATTCAAAATCTTTAACGGGTGCGCACATAAACACATTGATTGCCCGGAAAAGCGAAAACACTGAAGAGAAGTTTATTGCAAATCTTGAAACTGAGGATGCATGCTGATATACACACTGTCTAACACTATATCAAACAATGATATACAACCTGCAGGTCCATCCTGCACAACGACCATTACACTTAGATTTAATGCACATGGTAACTAGCGCTGGAGACAGGGACAGAGGAGAAGCGGACACCACGAACTAGCG
>JAJIZL010019871.1:612020-622351 GCA_023969395.1 Amblyomma maculatum
TGACGCTTGTCGTAGCGTTGCTTGTAGCGTTCTTGGGAGGCTAGAGTGCGAAGTCTAGCGAGTCGACGAGCTTCTTCAGCCAAAGAGAGAGTATGCGCTAGTGAAGTTTCAGCAGGGAGTGAGAAAGGCAGAAACGTGTCCAAAGTGCTTCGTGGAGGTCGTGCATAGAGAAGAAAAAACGGACTGTAGCCTGTCGTTTCGTGCTTAGCAGTGTTAAATGCGTATGTTATAAACGGAAGGACTTCATCCCAGTTTTTGTGGCGGGAGTCGACATACATTGCGAGCATATTGCTAAGCGTCCGATTGGTGCGTTCGGTAAGACCGTTTGTTTGTGGGTGGTAAGGAGTTGAATGGCGAAAATGGGATGAGCAGAGGCGAAGAAGTTCTTCTACAACTTCTGCCGTAAACTGTCGGCCACGATCGCTTATTAACACACGAGGAGGCCCATGTCGAAGAATGATGGACCGTAGGAGGAACGCCGAGACATCAGAAGCAGTGGCTGACGGTATAGCAGCAGTTTCACAGTACCGCGTGAGGTAGTCTACGCACACTATGACCCAGCGGTTTCCGTTGGAGGAACGGGGAAACGGTCCTAGAAGATCAATTCCCGCCTGTTCGAATGGGGTTCGTGGTGGCGTTATAGGCTGAAGATGACCCGGCGGTGAGCAGGTTGGGTGCTTGAAACGCTGGCACTGGAGGCAGCTGGCCACATAACATTGGGTAGTTTGACGCATCTTCGGCCAATAAAAACGTTCTTTAGTCCTGTGCAATGTCCTTGCGAAACCCAAGTGTCCAGCTGTGGCATCGTCGTGCATTACCCGAAGAACCTGACACCTAAGACTTGTAGGAACTACCAGAAGAAGCCGCGCACCTACTGACGAGTAGTTCTTCCTGTATAGTACACCGTCACGAATGCAGAATGAGGTCGTAGGGTTCCGGGATTTTGCTGCCTCAAAAAGCGGCGCCAACTCGTTGTCGTGCCGCTGCGCAATCTTGAATTCACCAACATCAGGGAAACTTGTAGAGATAGCAGCTATATATTCATCCAAGACCTCATTGTCGCAATCAGTAGTTTCCAGTGGCAACCGTGACAAGCAGTCAGCATCACCGTGCTTACGACCACTCTTAAAACACACAGTAAAATTGAATTCTTGCAGGCGCAAAGCTCACCGCGCAAGGCATCCACAGGGGTCACGAAGGTTTACGGCCAACATAAGGAATGATGGTCCGTCAAAACATTAAATGCACATCCATAAAGATATGACCTAAACCGTTGCACACCGAATACAACAGCTAAGCATTCCTGTTCAGTTACTGTGTAATTACGCTCAGCCTTGCTCAAAGAACGGCTTGCATACGCAACGACATGTTCATCGCCATTGTGGCGCTGTATGAGCACAGCACCGATTCCAACTGCGCTGGCGTCAGTGTGAAGTTCTGTTGGAGCTGATGGACAGAAGTGGCGTAGTACTGGTCCTGATGTCAAAATAAACTTTAACTGACGAAAGGCGGAGTAACAATCGGCAGTCCACTTGAAAGGCACATCTTTTTGCAGAAGACAAGTAAGGGGATATGCTAGGTCAGCAAATTTCGGAACACAACGCCGAAAATAGGAGCAAAGCCCCAAAAAACTCCTGAGCTGTTTTAACGATTTCGGCGCTTTAAAACAAGTGACAGCTTCGATCTTTTTCGGATCAGGCCTGATTCCATCCTTGTCTATGAGATGTCCAAGTACCACAGTCTGGCGTTCTCCAAAACGACATTTCTTGGAATTGAGTACCAGACCAGCTTTCTCAATACACTCCAAGACAACCTCTAATCGACTGTTGTGTTCATGAAAAGTTTTCCCGAATATCACTACATCGTCCAAATAACACATACAAATGTGCCACTTCAGCCCGCGCAAAACTGTATCCATGAATCTTTCGACGTGGCTGGAGCGTTACATAATCCAAACGGCATCACATTAAATTCATACAGCCCGTCTGGGGTGATGAATGCCGTCTTTTCTTTATCTTCCGGGTGCATGGGGATCTGCCAATAGCCTGATCGCAGGTCAACTGAGGAAAAATAGGAGGCGGAATGTAAGCAATCAATGGCGTCATCAATACGTGGCAGGGGATACACGTCCTTCTTGGTAACAGTATTCAGACGTCGATAATCAACACAAAATCGCCATGTGCCATCTTTCTTTTTGACTAGAATCACAGGGGCAGCCCACGGACTAGACGATTCCTGAATGATGCCCTTATGCAGCATGTCACGAACTTGTTCTTCGATTGTTTGGCGCTCTGATGGGGATACACGATAAGGCTTCTGGCGGATTGGATCAGCAGTTCCTGTATTGATTCGGTGCTGAGTACGGGAAATGGGAATCCGTGGTGGCGAGTCCAGAGAGAAATCGAAAGCCGCAGTATGTTTCGCCAGAACTTCCACTAAACTGTGACGGTCACTTGTTGGCAGGGATTTATTAATCATGGCAAGCAATTTTGTCTCATCTTCTTCTGAGCATACGGTAGGCTGGGAATTGTCTGTGCTTAGCACGGCCACTGATTTAAAATTGTCTTCGTCAAAGTTGGCAAGTTTTAGACCACGTGGTAATACAACAGGTTCGTTAGAGCAGTTAGTCGTCCACAAAGAAGAATGGCCATTCATGACTGCGATGATGCAGCGGGGAATCAGAATACTTTTCTTCGCGCATTTGAGGATGAGTGGTTCAACCACAGCGTCGAACGCATCACTGGCACAGCTGGAACTAACAACTCGTATAAACTCTGCTGACATTGCAGGAATGACTATGTCTTCCGAAACCGAAAGCGTGCTAGGATGGGTCTGCGAATTTTCACGCAAAGCAGATTCAATTCGAGTGCTCACAGAAATGTCTCCATTGCGAAAGTCGAGAGTGGCCCCACATTGCTCCAGAAAATCGAGTCCAAGAATTACGTCATGCGTTGATCGAGTAAGTACTGCGAATTCAGTTCGAAATGTGTGGCCGGCGATAACAAGATTCACGGAACAGACTCCAAGTGGGTAAAGCGGTTCGCCACCAATACCACAGAATGTTGTCGCACTATCCCAAGCAAACATAATTTTACGACCAAGGCAGTTTTTAAAAGCGAGACTTATAATAGAAATAGCTGCACCTGTGTCCAACAATGCCATAGCACGTACACCGTCCACAAACACTTCAATTCGGTTTTTTAACATTGAAATGGGCAGAAGCATGGGTAAGCTAGAATCTTTTGCGACCTCACCTCCATCGGCCGCACTCACTAGTTTCCCGGAGGTGGCGACCGTCGTCGGGGAGAAGGGGATTGTCGTAGGCGCCGAGATGGTGGTGTCAGGCTACGGTCAGAGGCCGGTGATTCGTTTCGGTTCAGTACCATTCTGCGTCCTTGTCGGTTAGCTGTTGTTCTGTACTCATTCCGGCCAGGTGTTCTTCTGTATGAATCATCATTGTCAGCAGGAAGCCTTGTACGGGAGTTCACCCATTGTCGGCGATACTGCTGGTACGGACGACGGTTGCGGCAAAAGCGGGAAATGTGGCCGATCATTCCACAGGTATAACACACTGGCGGCTCACGTTCGTTCGATGAATAAGGCTCATCGTCGCTTGTATTAAACGTTTCATGCTCTGGATGTGGTCGACGAGGAGGACGAGAGTGCTCGCTGTTGTAGGCGTTGATGTTGAGAGGCTGGATGTTCGGGCGATGAGCAGCAGAGCATCGGGTGTCCGAAGGAGACGTAACAGAGGGATCATAACAGGTAGAAGATGGGCTGTCTGTCGAAGAGGTACTCCTGTAGACGGGTCTGGCATGGCCCTCAATATCTTGACGCCTCCGAAGCTCTTCGCGGACGATCTGGCGAATTGTATCTGCCAGGCTTGTCGTTTCAGACGCATCCACACTAGCGACAGTTGTCACATTAGGCAGCCGACCAAACTTCGGAATGATACGGCGTCGCTTCAAAGATTCAAACGTGCGGCAGTGTCGTGTTACATCAGCGGTGGTATTCAAATCCTCCTTGCAGATGAGAAAGTTGTACACATCTTGCGCTATTCCTTTGAGGAGGTGGCCCACTTTGTCTTCTTCTGTCATTCGATCATCAACTATTTTGCATAGCTTGAGGACTTCTTCTATATAAGTTGTGCAGGTCTCCCCCGGTACTTGTGCTCGCTGAGCCAGAGTCTGTTCTGCGCTTTTTTTTCGAGCATCGGCATCGCCGAATCCCGCTCTCATTTCTTCCATGAAGCGATCCCAGGTGGTAAGGGATGCTTCATGATTGTCAAACCATGTTAGTGCAGTTTCTTCAAGAAAGAATACCGCATTCGCCAGCTTGGTATTCGCATCCCAGCGGTTGTATTTGCTCACCCGATTGTAGTGGGTGAGCCAGTCATTCACGTCTTCCCCAGGCTTGCCATAAAAGTGTCGGGGTTCCCGATAAGGCTGTAGGGTGGTCGGTTGTGCTGCTGGCATGGGCGGCGTTGAAACATCTGCTTGTGCCATCTCCGTCCGTAGAGGGGGTAGCCCAGCAATTCTTCTGCTCCGGCGAAGTAGGAGAGGTTCCGTGGTGATCTTTAGCCCGCAAACTCCACCACAATTGTTACGACGTTTATTTAGACAGATCTTAGGCTGCGCTAGAGAATAGTACACAAGAGCGGGGCAGAACCAGCTTCCTCTTCTTCTGCTTATCCCGCCAAACCTCATCTTCCTTTAATAAGGACCGTGGGAAGTGCGTGACAATATATATATTGTATTGTATTGTATTGGGGTTTTTTGGCGCATAAGCAACTCAGGCTATCATGCGCCAAGAGCAAGGTTAAAATCTGTGCTTATTTAAAAAGGGGAAAAAGGTTCGTTAAAGTTTACAGTTTATTCAGAACGTCTGCTTCTTTTAAAAAACTAAGAACACATGTTAAGTTTATTATTGCTCTTTCTCCTAAAAGTAATTTGGGATGGAAAGGGATGGCACGATCATAAAAAATAGTGAAATGCTTTCTCCGTAGTGTCTCTAGTTTTGGGCATGTAATCAGGATGTGGTTGACGGTGAGCACTTCTCCGCATTCTCCACACGTAGGCTTATCTTGTTTCATTAGTAAAAAGTTATGTGTGAGATGTGTGTGCCCGATACGCAGACGGCATACTGTAACCTCCATGAAGCGTTCTTGATGAGTGCTTGTTTCCCATTCTTCTATTTTGGGCTTTACGAGGTGCAATTTATTACTTTCTTGGTTATTCCATATAGACTGCCATATATCCTTTTGTTTTCGTTTAATTAACTTTATGCAATCCTTATAAGGTATGTTTACTTTCTCTATTTCTTTCCTGCCTGCTTGAGCAGCACACACGTCTGCTCTCTCATTTCCTTCAATGCCCATGTGGCTTGGAACCCAACAGAATATTATGTTATGTCCTTGGGTTGAGATCTTTATTACATCGTGTATTATGTTACCGAGTAATGGCATGACTGCATTTCTGGAGTTTAGAGCTGTGAGCACACTCAGTGAATCTGTATAAATAACACTGTTCTCGATGCCCTCGTACACAATTTTTGCTACAGCTACCAGGACAGCATAACACTCGGCTGCAAATATTGATGCACATTGAGGAAGTCGAATAATTTTTTCGGAGTTCCGATCCACTACAGCGCAGCCCACATAGGAGGCAGTTTTTGATCCATCCGTGTAAAACTCTGTGCATTTGCTATATTTCTCTTTTAGTGCGTGATATTCTTGTAATATATGTTCTGTAGGAGTTTCGCTCTTTTTGAACTGTGTAAGAGTGAGGTCACAGACTGTTGGAAAGTTGTACCATGGGGCCAGGGGCCTATTTTCTTGAGCGACATCAGGCTAGGTGTCCAGAATATGGAGCTCACGGCAAATGTCTTCAAATCGCATAATCAATGGTCTTGTTGTCTGAGGCTTATTTGTGAATATTGTTCGGGAGGGGCAAGTTGTGACAACCGGGTAACAGATGTGTTTTTTTCGTGTCCTTATTTTGAGAACGTAAGCGCATGTGAGTGCATTTCGTCTGTCTTTCAGTGAAGGCTCGTTCGTTTCCACATAAAGACTATTTATTGGGGATGTTCTGTACGCTCCGCACGCAAGGCGAAGGCCTAAGTTATGTACCGGGTCTAATTTTTTAAGGTATGAAGGTCTAGCTGAACCATATACTATGCTCCCATAGTCTAAGCGTGAGCGTATAACAGAGCGGTATATATGTAGAAGACATGCCCTGTCGGATCCCCAACGTTTCCGCGAAAGAACTTTCAGTATGTTAAGAGATTTGGAAGCTTTCTTTTTCAGTATATTTATGTGTGGTAGAAACGTAAGTTTTTTGTCGAACGTAATGCCTAGAAATTTGTGTTCAGTTTTCACCGGTAATTCTTTTTTATTTAAGTGGAGGACAGGGCTGTTCTGAATGCCTCGCTTGAGCGAAAACATAACTGCCACCGTCTTCTGAGGAGAAAACTGAAATCCATTTTTGTCGGCCCATTTCGCTAGTTTATTAATTGTTATTTGTATTTGCCTCTCACATGTTTGTATGTTTGAGGATGTGCAGGCTATCTGAAGGTCATCTACATAGAGCGAAAACATAACAGAATTTGGGATTTCTCTGCAAATGGAATTCATTTTTACAACGAACAGGGTTGTGCTTAGAATGCACCCTTGTGGCACCCCGTTTTCCTGAACAAAGCTTCTAGACAGGGTGGCGCCGAGACGGACTTGGAAAAAACGGTGTGAGAGAAAGTTATTTAAAACATTTAGCATTCGGCCTTGGATGCCTAGATCTGCTAAATCCCGCAGGATCCCGTACCTCCACGTTGTATCATAGGCTTTCTCTAGATCGAAGAAAACTGCGAGGCAATGCTGTTTATGTATAAAAGCCTCTCGGACAGTGTTTTCAAGGCGTACTATGTGGTCAGTTGTTGAGCACCCTTTCTTAAAACCGCACTGATGAATATCAATAAGTTCATGAGATTTTAAAACAAAGGTTAATCTAGTATTTAAAATAGTTTCAAAAGATTTCGCTAGACAACTGGTGAGAGCAATAGGTCTATAACTGTTAGGAGAAGTTGGCAGTTTTCCTGGTTTTAAGAATGGTACAATAATGGCCCTTTTCCAAGCTTCCGGCAATTTCCCTAGAACCCAAACTTTGTTAAAAAATTTCAGAAGTGCCTCTACAGAGGCTTCGGATAGATGAGCAAGCATCTCGTAATGAATTTGATCAGGACCTGGTGCAGTTTGTTTACCTCTAGCTAGGACTTTCTTTAATTCTTGCAGTGTAATTAAACTATTGTATGGTTTGTTCGTGCTGCCACTTGTTGGAAGCTTTTGTTTTTCAGCTGTGCTCTTATATTTTAGGAATGTTTCTGTGTACAATTTGAAACCTTATGAAAATGTTCCCCTAATATATTTGCCTGCTCTTCGATGCTCGTTTGCATACCAGGTGCTGTGAGAATCGGAATTGTATATGAGGAGAAGCTGCCATTTAGTTTGTGGACTTGTTCCCACATTCTTTTAGATGGTGTTGAGCTGTTTATAGATGTCACGAATTTCTGCCATGATTGTTTTTCGGCGTTGCGACAAATATAACGAGCTTTAGCTTTAACTTTTTTATAAGCTGTCAAATTTTCATATGTTGGGTATCTTCGAAACTTACCCCAGGCTTTATTTTGTTGTTTTTTTGCCTCCCTACATTCCCGTGTCCACCAGATTTTGCTGTTTTGTTGTACCATTGCTGAGGTTTGTGGAATGGCAAGGCGCGCGGCATTTATAATGCAATCTGTGATGAGTTTATTCATTTTATCTACGCTATGCTCCTCTGAAAAAATTGTTTCCAAGTCTGCTTCTGTTCTAAAAAAATCCCAGTCTGCTAAATGGAGTTTCCAACGTCGTGGTTTGGTTGGTATGACAGATGTTGAAGATGAAGATGATAAACTGATTAGTGCAGGTAGGTGATCACTCCCATATGGATTATTTAAAACATTCCATTTAAAATCGTTAAAAATAGAGGGCGAGCAAAAGGACAAATCTAAAACGCTCATCTTTCCTGTGTTTGGAGAACAGAAAGTAGGTTTTCCGGAGTTTAACAAACATGTGTTACTGCAAAGAATAAGGTTCTCTATAACTTGGCCTCGCGCGTCAGTTTTCTCACTACCCCACAGGGGTGAGTGCCCATTAAAATCGCCTACTACCACGTATGGCTCTGGAAGCTGGCTAAAAAGATGTTCTAAATCATGGAGAGTTATTTTTAGGTGAGGTTGAATATACACGCAACACACAGTAATGGTTTTATATGTAAGTAATGTGGCTGCCACAGCTTCTAATCTGGTGTTTAATTGGTGTTCTCGGGCTGCAATACCATTTTGCACTATAATGGCCACTCCACCGGAAAGTCTGCTGGCTTGTTGTCGGTCTCGGCGGAAGACTTGATATTTCTTTAGTATTTTTGTGTGCTTGGGACCTAGATTTGTTTCTTGCAAGCAAAGCGCAACAGGTGAGAGTGTGGTTAGGATATCTTTTATGTCGTTTATGTTGGTTAAAAGTCCCCTGCAGTTCCATTGCACTAGGAACACCATCTTATTCTTTTGTGAGTTTAGAAGTAGAGTTATTATTTTTCAGGGCCCGTGATGCGGGCCCTGTCTTTCTTGGATCGTTCCAAGGAGCTTCGCCGTCTGTGTGACGACGAAGGCACATGACCATCTTGGCTGGATGTGTCCATCACCTCTTCAGAGGAGGCGGACAGTTGTGCCGGAGGCGCGTGTTCATTGTTTTTAGACCCCGCCTCAAGGGCAGAGGTCTTGTGGGCCACCGCCCCTGAGGAACGGGTGGCCTGTTTTTGGGGTGGAGTGGTACTAACCACTTCCACCAGGGGCGCAGAAGGCCCTACCTCAAGCTCACTTTGTGTGGCCTGGGCAGGTGTTGAAGGCCGGTGTGGTGCCTCGCCCCGTCGCACCACTTCGGCGAGATTTGGCTTTGCCGTGAACTGGAATGCTGTGCGTTTTGTCTGGAAGTATTTGGTTCGTGCTTCTTTGTAAGTTATATTCTCAGTTGTTTTGATGGTAATGATTTGCTTTTCATCTTTCCAAGTTGGACAAGCTCTTGAGTAAGTGGGGTGCTCCCCGTCACAGTTTGCACAGTGCGGTGCTGCAGCACAGTTGTCTGCATTATGTTCGCTTGATGCACATTTGGCACATGTGGTACGGCCGCGGCAGCTCTGTGATCCATGACCATACCTCTGACATTTGAAACATCTTCTTGGATTTGGTATATATGGCCTGACATTTACTTTTATGTATCCCACTTCAATTGATTCTGGGAGCGTGCTGCTGTTGAAAGTCAAAACAAGATGTTTGGTGGGGATTTCCTTGTCATCCTTTCGGATCTTGATTCTGTAGACACCTATGACATTTTGGTCAGCAAGTCCTTCTGCCATTTCTTCCTCAGTCAGGGACAAAAAGTCACTTTCTGATATAACACCTCGGACAGTATTGAGAGATCGGTGGGGTGTGATGGAGATGGGTATGTCCCCAAGTGCCACAATATTTTTCAGATTAGAGAACTGATGTTTGGTCCTGACTTCAAGCAAGAGGTCACCATTTGTTAGTTTGGTTACCTTGTAACCGGGGCCTAGGCTTCCTGTGAGACATTTTGATACCGTAAATGGAGAGATTTTTCTAGCTGGGATTTCTGACTGTTCACTATGAACAATGTGGTATTTCGGAAAGGTTTCTTTTTGTTTTTGCACGAACTGGCCTGTTACATCGGTCCGCCCTCTTTTGTTTGGAGGGCGGTCATGTGTTGAAGATAGAGAGTCCATGAAAGGGTTTGCTTTTTCGGTAGTTGCGCCAGCCACCCACCACGGAGCCCAACAAGGGGGCGAGACAGGAAACTTGCAACAAGCCCTGCCGACGCCAGCTGTACACCTCTACTATAACCGAATATGGGTAACTCAGGGTAGCTACTCCACACAAGGTTAACCCTTGCCGCCAGGAAAAAGGAAAAAGCAAGAAAGGAGGAGGAGACAGGACAGTGCCAAGAAAAGAGATAGGAAAGTGAAAGATAAGGGGGAGGACAGGAAAAGGCGACTGCCGATTTCCCCCGGGTGGGTCAGCCCGGAGGTGCCGTCTGTGGGAAGCGTGGGCCAAAGTGGTGTGTTGCCTCCGCCGAGGGGCCTTAAGGGTCCAAACACTCGGCATCGGCTCAACCACCAGGATCCCCTTTTCCCCAGACACGGCAATGCCACGCACGGCTAAGCGTGGGTGCTGGGGTCCGTGGTGTCGCACAGTACACGCAAACACCTGCTTTAACAGGTGCCCCCTGCGGGGGA
>JAJIZL010019871.1:630150-656497 GCA_023969395.1 Amblyomma maculatum
GGCATGGGATGGCAGCGGTGACAATGGTCGCTCAAAACCATTTCTGTTTATTCGTCCAGGTCAGTGAAATTCCACCCCTTTTGTCTAAGCGTTCTGACAACATTTTCTTGCTGCTGTTCCCATGCGCAAGTATTTTGGTTTCTATTGCCGCCGAGTGTGTTCATGTTACAAAAATGCTTCTTCTAAGCGGTGACGTGGAGATGAATCCCGGCCCTAGCAATGACTGCAGCAAGAACCACAGTGAAGTGTTAACTGCTATTCAGAATCTAACCGTGCATCTTGACGAGCGACATGACAAACTGATAACTTGTATCGATGAAATAAAAGAAAATCAAAAACAGTTGGATAGCAAAGTATGTGCCCTAACTGAAAGACTTGCTACGCTAGAAGAAAAGGTGCAGTCATTTGAAAGTACATGCGATGAAACGCATTTGAAAAATTTGATTACAACTGCAACTAGGAAGGAAAGTGTTTCTCTTCAATCACGGCTAGATGAATATGAAGACCGGTCCCGCAGGGACAACCTAGTGTTTTATGGGATTTCCGATTGTATATCTGAGACTTGGGCTGCCTCTGAAGAAAAAGTTCGAGAAATAATTGCTAAGTTGTTTGATTTCCATTTAGCCGACGACGCTATTTCTCGTGCACATAGATTAGGTGCATTCGTCCAGGACAGGCACCGGCCTGTCGTAGTTCGTTTTTTATCGTTTAAAATTAAAGACGCTATCTTGTCACAAAGGTCGAAACTGCGAGATACCGGCATTTCAATCAGCGAAGACTTCTGCAGAGCCACAAGAGCCACCCGTAAAAAGCTGCCAAATCTTCCGGGAAGAAATATCAGTTAAAATACAATAGAGTGGTTATAAACGGCAAGAGCTATGTGTACTGTCCTGTCATTGACCGCGTTTCTGAGGCTGCGCCAAGCCGCGAGCACTCTCCAGATCTGTCCCGACCGTCATCTTCTAATACAGATGTCACGCCTCCCCCTTCATAGCCACAAGCGAGATCACATCTACGCTCTTCACTGCAAGAACTTTCCTTTCTGCTTTGCAACATTCGAAGCGTCATAAACAAACGAGAAGCTTTGTCAGCTTTTATAGACACATGCTCATCTGAAATTGTTATTTTAACTGAAACGTGGCTCTCCGCGAACATTGACAACTGCGAAATCTTAGACTGCCAAAAGAAGTACAACATCTATCGATGCGACCGGGACAGTCGGCCTGGTGGCGGCGTTTTGGTTGCAGTCTCCGATACACTTGTTTCTTTTCACGTTCAGTTGCTTTCTACACTTGAAATTGTTTGCGTCAGCATACGTTTCAATCACATGGATTTCCTTTTATGTGCCTGCTATCGTTCACCCAGTGCGCCCATCGGATTCTCTATCGACTTTCATGATGCTTTGAATACCTTGCATCAGAAGTTTCCTCGGTCCCCTATTTTTGTCCTAGGTGACTTCAATTTTCCAAACATCAACTGGTCCCTATCCTATCCCGAACCTACCGTTAATTCTTCAGAGTGTAATTCTTTCATTAACGCATGTTCTGACTTTAATCTAACTCAGCTTGTTAAAAGTCCAACTCGCGTTACTCAGTCTAGTGCAACTATTTTGGATCTAGTGCTAAGCACACACCCAGACTTTGTTCATTCCCTTTCCGTTTTACCAGGTTTGAGTGATCACTCAGTCGTTGTTTTTAATGTGTCTACCACCTCACCTCGTAAGCAAAGCAGGTTGAAACTAATTAGGGATTACGCAAGAGCAGACTACTCATCAATTAATATTGAACTTCAAGCTTTCGTAAATGAATTCCTTGAGATGTTCTCCAAGCGATCGGTTGATGACAACTGGCTCATTTTTAAAACCAAAATTGCTGAACTGACTAACAAATATGTGCCCCTGCGTAGGATACGAAACCGTACAAGCTCGCCTTGGTTTACGTCGACGCTGAAACGGCTGTTGAACAAAAAGAAGCGCATTTTTAGGCTTGCAAGGCTTACAATGAGTCAGGAAAGATGGGCCGCTTATCACCGTGTGGCTGATGAATACACAAATGCATTATCTGTCGCCAAACACGCTTTCTTCAATAAAACACTTCCATCCTTGTTAAACAACAGCCCCCGCAGGTTTTGGAACATTATTAATGGGAACGAAAAAAAACCCATAGACCTTACATCTGATGATGATCTACCTATTCCAATGTTGTACTGTCTTAAACTCCATTTTTTCGTTGTCATTTTGTACCATTGTGCCATGTTCATTTCCTACTTTACCTGCTTGCAGTTTTTCAGTGATGGACCCGATTGTAGTTGACTGGGTTGGCATTAGCAAATTACTCGAGAATATAAAGTTTTCTTCTCCCGGTGAAGATGGAATAAACCCGAAATTTTTAAGAAATACTTCCATATACTCTTCAGTGATACTAACAAATATTTTTTCACAGTCTTTGGAATCATGTGTTCTCCCTGATGACTGGAAGGTGGGGAAGGTGGTTCCTTTGCACAAATCAGGCGACTCTCTTTGTCCACAAAATTACAGGCCCATATCATTAACTAGTGTACCATGCAAAATTTTTGAGCACATCATTTATTGTCACATTGTAACCTTCCTCGAGTCCAATTCATTTTTCAGTAACTATCAGCATGGCTTCAGAAACAACTATTCCTGTGAAACACAACTGCTCTGCTTTACTAATGACTTATTTTCTGCTATTGATCGTTCATCCACTATAGACTGCATATTCATTGACTTCGCTAAAGCTTTCGACACTGTATGCCACAGATTACTAATGCTCAAGCTAAGTGCACTGAACATCGATCCTAACGTTCTTAAGTGGATAGAATGCTTTCTTTCTAACCGCACTCACGCAGTTCGTAACAGCTAATGATTGCAATTCACCCGCATGCCCTGTAACTTCTGGCGTACCACAAGGATCCGTCTTAGGACCTCTGCTGTTTTTAATATACATTAATGACTTACCTGACAACATATCTTCTTCAATAAGACTGTTTGCTGACGATTGTATTATTTATCGCGAAATCCTTAACCCTGCCGATCATCTTGACCTTCAATCTGATCTAGATACTATTTCTTCTTGGTGCGACACTTGGTTAATGAAACTAAACCATACTAAATGCAAGACAATGCGAGTTTCACGTAATCTTACTAACTACTTTCCCTGCGATTACAAGCTTAATGGTGCCCATCTAATCAAAGTTGCATCTTATAAATATCTCGGCGTGCACATTACTGATGACCTTTCATGGAAAACTCACATCGACTACGTAACAAAAAATGCCAGTCGCACACTAGGTTACTTACGCCGGAATTTTTCTCTTGCTCCTACTAATATAAAGTTGATGCTTTATAAAACCCTGGTCCGACCGAAACTCGAGTATGCGTCATCAATCTGGGATCCGCATATCAATACACTCATTAACAATGTTGAAGCCATCCAAAATCGTTCTGCACGTTTCATACTATCAAACTATCAGCGTACTGCCAGTGTCTCCATAATGAAGTCAAACCTTAATATAACTGATCTGTCTCTTCGCCGAAAAATATCACGCCTCTGCTTATTTCATAAGATTTTTCATTTCAATTCCACTCTTAGATCCTCTCTGTTTCAGCCACCATCATATATATCATCCCGCACCGACCACAAGTTCAAGGTTGCCATACCCAATTGCCGGACGAATCTACATTTGCATTCTTTCATATCAAAGACTTTTTCTGACTGGAACCACCTTCCCGCCTCCCTCGCTGCCATTATTGACACCAGTCTCTTCAAAACAACCATTTCTAATACCATTTAATGTACCATTGTTTATATTGTATAATGTATTCAGTTCCCTGTTCTTGTTTTTGTTCAAATTGTGTTTATTAACCCACTCCTCTCTGTAATGCCTTGGCCTTGAGAGTAAATAAATAAAATAAAAATAAATAGTATACTCGAAAATGTCGCTTGCGTGATTTCACCATGTGCTAGGAACACCTTCGTTAGGCACTTGTTAAGGTGACTTCGAAGACGGGAATTGCGCCTGCACTGCGCGTCCATCTTATATTAGGTGTAGTCGAAACCTGCCTGAAGATCAAATACCGCCGAGCCGTGTAGCCGTGGCGCCGTAGTAGTGGTAGTTGTAATGGTCAGCGTTCATGTAAAATGAAAAAGATGCTGCACCTGTCTTTTTTGGAAATAGCTAGGCTCAAACGATTCAGAGTAGAATAATAGCAAATGACATTCCAGTTTCAACCTTGCAACGAGAGCTGTAAAAGGAGAAAAATAAACAAGCAAGACAAAAGTAGGACCCTATTTATGGTTGGAATAGCAAACACACATATACTTCCAAGACTTCCTGCCCAATTACGCTACAATAGCTCACTGAACCCGGCCTTGAGACTATCAAACTTAATTATAATATAAGCCAAAGGAGTAATACCACCTCATCATCATTTTTACATATACGACAATGCTCTTGTTGAACACGTCGGAGAAAATATTATACTATACATGCCTTTCTCCCGACATGCTGCGGAGGTTGTGAAAAGAAAAAAAAATTAAATTTCCTGATAGCGTTCTCTCAGCGCAAGAAGTTAAATGCGATTGACCGCACCTGCCTTGAACATCTGAAGGCAATAGTCCAATACTGTCAAACTGTTAAATACAATCGAAAAAAAAAACACACACACACACAGTGTGATGTGTTGTAAGAAGCCACCGACAACTAAGAGAGCGTTCTATTGTTAAATGAATCCCTCTGATGGCTCGTTCGCTAAGGTGGCTACTTTCTCAGCGTACCACGAACTTGCGGGGCCGATACCTAGCTGACCTCGATACCTGATGAGTGTGAGGGGACACGACCATGTATGTAGTTTTCTATTTGCACGTAAAGGAATCCGGATAACTGAAAGCCATTCCTTTTACAACTTTGTCACTGCAGCTTGCCGGACTGCTGCTAAATCTGTTTACATTGGCCGTAGAAGCAATTTCTGAGAGAGGTAAAACAGTCTTGTCATACTACGCCACAATCAGAAAATCTCACGTTCACTAAAACGCCGATGAGAAACACATGTATTCAGGTGGGCCAGGAAATGGACGCTGCTGAGAAAATACGTAAAGCCGTGTCAGGTGCAACCTGAATGCGAAAAAAAAACAACTGCTACATGGCCTACGAAATTAAAAAAAAAATGCTACTTTTATGCTCGTTTCCACACACTAAATTGTATTTTTGTTTCTTGATCGACTTTTATATGAAGCCGATAGCAGATTTTGTGACCATGCGGTATTGATTGAGCTGTGGAATGAGTGATTTTATTAGGCAAAATGGACATGCCACAAAGAAATGTTAACAAATTCTAAGAGTATCAACGCAGAGCTCTGAGCGCATTTTCATTGGTTGACAAACGAAAAGAGGAAAAATAACAAGATCATGGTAATAGGAATTGTTCATGTCTCCTATCTGCTTTCTGTTAAGAGAAAAAAGTAAATTATATTTGACTATGTCAGCGAAAGTATCTGCACAAACATTGTCTCTGCCCATCACTGAAGATCGTAACGCAGCCCGAACGACGATGGTGGAGCTTCCTTTTCTTTTTCCGTGATTGGGTTTTCTTGTACACAGGCGAGGAAATGCTAGCGTTGTAACTTACGTTGTTGGGTTACTTCGATTTCCAATTGTCAATAAACTGACTACAGATGAAGGAGTGCGGCTTCGACTCCGAGACTCTCGTGCCGTCACTCCTGGGGAACAGGAGGCACAGCGCATCCGGTAGCAAGCAGAATCTTAAAAATTCGGCACTTTCCATCACCCCACAGTAACCAGATACGTAGATTCATGCCTTTGCCTTTCAAAGATCCATGCTTAGCTCCCCCGCCACTCATGCTTCTGTGGAAACCCGTAGAAATGAATCGACTTAAAAACGCCCGACGAGTTTGCGTAGCTGCCTGTGAATCCAACAATGCAGCATGTTTCGCCAGCCTTGTTTGGCCAGACTTCATTTCACTGGACATATTCACACAACTAGCCCAACTTTCTGTTCTCTTGAGGATAGTATATTCACGCACGTCATCTAAACCTTAGGATTTCCAATTTCCACACAAACCAACGACAAACAGTACGCTCCAATGCGCTGGCAATGCGCCGGCACCGGCCGGCACATTCCGGCGTTTGAGCGATGCGCCGAGAGGCGGCGCCACCCGTACAGCTGTCGGGTCCCTATAGGTCAGCATACATGCCCGCAGAATTTGCATCTGCCCGTGAATGTCGGGTCCATGTACGTGTTTTAGTATGGCGGGATTTAGAAAATAAACGGTTTAGAGCCGTCTAAGGTGTCACTCCTCAGATCTGTCGAGACCTTTGGCGGGTCCCAGGAGTGCCCTCCTGCAGAGGCGTAAATAATTGGTAATGTCTGCATAAGTTAGAGCGGGATTGGTATGGTTGCCTCGGTAGAACCGGCGGATTGAGCAGAACCCCGGGGGAATAACGCTCGGGCAGCCGCGTGAGTGGTCTCGTCCTCCTCGACCCCCTGGTGACCGGGCACCCATATAACCTGTTTTTTTACTAATAGCCAAATCTAAATTTTTCGTATGTGCTAATAATATTCTGCGGGCGAGTAGCGCTATCCTACTCCGCACGTAATTTCGGCAGGCCTGTTGCGAGTCGGATATTATACAGGATGCATCGCAGTAAGTAGCGGTCCCCCCCAGTGCAATCGTCACTTCTTCCAACATTAGTGCGTCGTTAGTTTTCACTGAGAACCCGTTCACTTGCCTTCCTTCGTGCACAACAGCAATGTTGCAGATGCGATCCGCGGTGGGACTCACGTAATATGTGCCTGTCTTCCTGCCAGTTATAATTATTGGTTCACAGGAAGGGAAAGGCGCAGTATCTGTCACACTTGCTCTGTGGACACCTGAACCGCGCCGTAAGGGAAGAGATGAAGGTGGGAGTGAAAGCGGAAAAAGAGAAAGGGGAGCCATAGTGGAGGGCTACGGAGTAATTTCGACCACCTGGGGATCTTTAACGCGCGCTGACATCGCACAACACACGGACGCCTCTTCGTTTCGCCTCCATCGAAACACAGCCGCCGAGGTCGGGTTCGAACCAGGGTACTTCAGCACAGTAGTACGGCGTCTACCACTGCACCACCCCGGCGGAGCACCTGCCATAGTTATTTTCTATAAATTTTGCCCTGGCTTCACGACTCCGCTGATTATACTCTCAATTCATGTTTTTGAGGAGCGGCTTAACCGTGAAAGTATTTTTACACACTTCCGGATGTGCACCCTGTTTTCTGTGGTGGGGAGACGCCCGAGATTGAGGTCTCGGAGGACTTACCGGCCGTGCTGGTCACCGATAGCCTAGCACTTTGGCTTGTTCGGTGCGTCTCAATCAGCTCCCCTTTTGTATTATGGATCCCAAGCTGGAGCAGGCGCTCTGTAGACGCTCTGACCGGGAGTCTTAGAGCCTTTTCAACCGGCGCCCGAATTATCGCTTCGAGCGTCCCACGGTCGCTCTTCCTCAGCTTGAGATAGGGCGTCACGTACTGTCACCCGCAAAAGTTTGCGGGATCTCCAGCGCGTGGCTGAGTGGCGGGAAACTGCATTCCTGCGCCATCTACCGTCAAAGAGCACGGCGTCTAGGCTCACGGAAATGGCGCGCCAGGGGCGCTTTGCGCATGCCTGTCCTTTCTTTGTTATCAAGCATGTCTCGTCACTAGCTTCCCCGTGATGCGCTTTTGCCACTCGCGGCAGCCGC
Organism: Amblyomma maculatum; assembly: GCA_023969395.1. Lineage (NCBI taxonomy): Eukaryota > Metazoa > Arthropoda > Arachnida > Ixodida > Ixodidae > Amblyomma > Amblyomma maculatum. The sequence continues at coordinate 637,906 of JAJIZL010019871.1, forward strand.
TGATGCGCCACGTCTTCATCGTCGCGTGTCTGCTTTGGCGGGTAAGATGAACGACGAAGCAAGCCGGTGCGTTTTGCTCGACGCGCAACGTTGTCACGGGGAAGCTAGTGACGAGACATGCTTGATAGCGAAGAAAGGACAGGCATGCGCAAAGCGCCCCTGGTGCGCCATTTCCGTGAGCCTCGACGCCGTGCTCTTTGACGGCAGATGGCGCAGGAATGCAGTTTCCCGCCGCTCAGCCACGCGCTGGAGATCCCGCAAACTTTTGCGGGTGACAGTACACCACACGACTAAAGACGAACGCCTGAACCAGGCAAACGGTTTCTTTTTCAAGAAGTCCACCGTGCTTGCCGGATATTCTGCCAATCATCCTACTAATTTGTTCGCAGGTGGACTTCAATTTTTTCAGGGCTGTGTCATTGCTACCTTGGTTATCAATTTGTAATCCCAATATCCGAAGTGTGTTCACCTCTGGTATGAGATTGCCGTTTACGTAAATGTGCATGCATTGTCTTGGATCTTTTTACTTTGCAATATGCAAAGGTTCTGATTTATTCGGAGCGCACCCTAAACCACACTCCCGAGCGTAGTTTTCTACTACCGAGGCGGCCTCTTGGAGGGTCTCTTCCATCTGCCAGGTTGCCCCGGGACGACCAGATGTTAATGTCCACATAGATGGCGTGGTGTACGCCATCCACAGCATTGAGCCTCTCTTGGAGGCCCCAGGAGGGCAACGTTTGAAAACAGAGCTGTTATAAGGTAGTAAAGAGGAAGAACACAAATACATGTATCGCCGCCACAATCGAAAATTAAAGAGTAGCGGAGAGAGAACAGCTCCTTGAGGCGTTCCTGGGGTTCCCATATCGATGGGTCTGAATTTTTTGTTGCCCAATCTGATATAAGATTTACGATTTTCGAAGAAGTTTTTTATGCAGTTAAATGTTTTCTCGCCTCAATTGGTGGCATTTAAAGTTTTCAGAATTCTACTGTGTTTAACGTAGTCAAGGGCCAAAGTAACCCTGTCTCCTGAACTCCCGAAAGGGGAATCAATGATTTCCTCATTGATTTGGAGCAGTACATCTTGTGCTGATAAATGGGGTCGGAAGCCGAACATAGAGAGCGGCAGCAGCTCGTGCTGTTCCAAATAATCGGACAGCCTTTCCCTCACTACCGTCTTCATGAGCGTACCGGCGCAGAAAGTGAGAGAGATTGGTCTTAAATTGTCTGTGTTTATCTTTTTGCCGGGCTTGGCGATGAACGTCATTATGGATGTTTTTCAGTCATTAGGTAGCACTCCAGAGTCCCAGCAATCATTAATGTGGGTCGTAAAATCTTGTAGAGTTTAATCGTTGAGGTTGGCCAGAAGGCCGACCATTATCGGGTCTTCTCCCGGTGTCCTTCTTCGCCTCATACTCATTATTGCGGTTTTAATTTCCCCGACGGTGAATTCTGCATCTAATTTTGGGTTTTTCTCTCCAGTGTATGTTATAAATTCCTCGTCTTCTTCTACGGTCGTACATAAGTATATCTCTTTTAATTTGTCGGTGAACTGTTCATCCGTGCCTTTGAAGTCATTGAGTGCCCTCCTGAAGTTCCTGCTGTGTTCGCCTTTGGATTTATTAGATTCATTGAGACACCTCAAAAGGCTCCATGTACTTTTCGTGCTAAGGGTGCCATGGAGGGATCTCATCTGAATATCCAGTTCGGTTTTGGTAAAGGCCACGCGTATTTCCGCCTGCTTGATTATCTGAGCAATTCTAATTTTAAGCTTACGGTTGTGTTTTTGTTTTTTCCATCTCTTAGTAAGAGATCTCCTGGCTTCCCACAAGTGCAAGAGGTGGTTGTCTACTACCAGGGTGTTTTCAGTGGTCTGGAGTTTGCGCATAAAAAGGCTCTTAGTTTGAATTAGCGATTTGGCCTAATCCTCATATTTTGATGGACTCGGCCTTTGGCGGCCGGCGAGGAAGGGCGCGTGTCTCTGTGCTCCGCCTAATCCGCTTCCATCGGAGCTCTGCTTCACCATACTCGCCTGCTTTTCACCTTCGTGAACCATCGGTGTGTGCCCGAACTGCGTGCACTCGGATATTATGTGCTGCAAAGGATTGTCGTGACTTATATTATATGTGTTTTGTGCCGGACCTGAACCGCGGCCACACAGTGCACGTGGGCGGCCTGCGGCTCCGCCATGTCGGAGACGCCGGCCTCGGAAGAAGCCGGCGTCTCGCCTCGCAACAAGCAAATGACGCTCCTATGGACGCACAAGAATTTTCGGCCGGGATAGGCGCAGATGACTGGAAAATCAAGCTCAGAAGGAAATATGCTTCTGAGGAACAAGCGGAAAGAATTAAAGCGACGAATGACGCGATAGTGACGAAGCTGCTAGCGAAGAAGACGCTCATGGAAGCGAAAACCTCAATTGTCCGGACTTTCTTGGTACCAAATGAGTGGCGAAAATTGTACATAGACCTCAGGGAGGCATAGAAAAGATAAGCAAAGGCTACGGGTTGGCGGAGCTCACTGATGTCATCGCTAGAGCAGTGGCTATGCGCGAAGAGGAAATGCAAGGTGATCAAATAACGACCAATTCTAAGAATCAAACCATTCTGATCGCCACGGCGTCGGAGGAAAGGGCAAGAAGGTACCAAAGCACCTTGGCCCTCCGGCATAAAGAAGGCACATCCCCGGTCACAGCCTACCTTGTGACGCCGGATACATTCGGAAAGGGGTTTATCTACGGAATCCCGCCGGGTATCTCGGACCAAGAAATCTTGAATATCCTGAATAGATCAGGAAATCCGGCCATTGCGTCAGCTAGGTGCTTGGGAGAGAACACAGGCACTGTGTTGCTGTGTTTCGTAGAAGACACGGTACCCTGGACGGTCAACTTCAAGGCAACGCCACTCAAGTGCAAACTATTCAAAAAGAAATACCAGGTCTGCGTCACATTCGGGCAATTCGGGCATAGGGCTGACGTCTGTCCAAATCCCGAGACGCGCAAATGCCGAGGATGCGGGGTTAAAAGTCCCCTACCGGATCATACGTGCACCCGCAAATGTGCACTTTGTCAGGGGCAGCACCCCCTTGGGGACAAAAGCTGCATCAATATCTACAGGATCCCATACATAGTCAAAAGGAAAGTGAGAAAGAAAGATACTGCCCCTAAACAGGGGCACATTCCTCTAAAGAACAAGTTCGAGACCCTCAGAACTAAGGAGGCATGCTCTATCTCCCGCTCCCGCAGCCGCTCCAAGTCTGCCACCAGGCCAGGGCCAGCAGTAAAGATCGCCATACCGGGGAAGGAGGACGCTACACCCAGGCCGGAACTTAGCGCCGGAGCAGGGGACCGACCACGCAAAACACTACAGCAAGCCAAGGCGAACCTTCGGATTACTCATACGTGACCCGGCGGTCCCATGGGGCCTCAAGCAAAAAAAGTACCTTGGCAGGAGGTAAGGACACGCAGGTAACTGATCAACGGAGTCTTGAAAGTAAAATAGAAAAAAACTAATCAGGGAGAATCAGGCACTCGTGCAGAAATTAGAGAAAATTGAGCAAGAAAATTCAGAGTTGAGGAAAGGATTGATTAAGCTCGAAAATCGTGAGATAAGGGAACTTCCCCCATTCGGGAGTGAAAACGAACCAGAACGCGAAAGTGGGCCCCCCATTATAAAGAAGGCCAAGCATGAGGACCCGCATCTCGACAAACTTGCCATAGACATAAGTTCTCTTAAGGAACTAATGGAGAGGTCCAACTATAGACAGGAAAATCTGCAAGTTAGAATGCTATACATGGTGGGCATTCTACCCTAGGTAGAGTGGAGCAAACCCTTCTCGCCGAAGGCATAATAGCTACCAACAACGGCTGGCAAAATGGGCAGGGTACACAATAATTCGAGGAGGAAAGATGGTGTAATCTGGCAGTGGAACTTCAGGGGATTCGTAGGAAAAAGGGGGGTTCTTCAGCAGATAATACAGTCGAGCGATGAACCACCCTTGGTAATTGCATTACAAGAGGCCAACGTAAGACATGTTGCCCTCAAAGGATACAAATGTTTCCGTAGCTCGCTGGGGTACTCGGCTTGGGTGGCTACTCTGGTTGAGCACAATACGGTGGTTACTCAACACGAGGTTGATGGGGACATTGAAGCAGTTTTGATTGAAGTCCATTCAGGAAATAATAAGAAAGAGAATCTCTTTGTGCTCAGTGTATACAGCCCACCGAGACAAATCAATGCGAAATTCTCGCTCTTATTCAAAAAAGCACTAAAGGTTGCCGGCTGCGAACCACTTCTAATCTGCGGAGACTTCAATGCTAAACACCAGAAATGGGGATGTGATACGCAATGCCGGAAGGGGGAGATCCTGCTTGAATCCATATTATCCAATGGGTTGTCTCTAATAAAGGATTCGGCGACACCGACGCACATGAGTAACAGAGACTGTAAAGACATCACGCCCGATCTTACACTACCTCACAGGTGCGGCCTAGTTGAATGGTGCGACACGGGAAAAAACTACGGCAGCGATCACATGGTCATAGAAATTCGGCTCAAAATTAATCTTCGGGATACCGTATTACGAGCCAAAATAATAGATTGGGATAAATTTCGCTCCATCAGAGGGGCTGCAGGTAATAAGTCCTGGTCTTCACTGACTGAGTGGCAACAAGAACTTAATCGGCATGTAAAGGAGGCCACGGAAGAACATGCGACGAATCTCCAAGTCCCAACATTAGACATCTCCTTAAATCCAAGAGGGATTGGAGGGAAGGTGGAAAACTAAAAAATGGAACAGAAATCTCAGAAGATTTCGCTAACGTTAATAAGGAAATTCAGCGGTATTCACCCAAGCTGTCCGAAAGGAGCTAGGCCGAGGTGTGTGATGAGATGAACTTCAACATGAGCCTTCCTAAGACCTGGGCTATCCTCCGCTACCTCATCGATCCCAATAACACTAAGAGACGTACCAGACTAGACCAGATTAAGATCAAGCATAAGTTCCAGGGGGGAAACGAGGAGCTGCTAGATGCAATCAGGACAACATATACATGTCAGGATCCCGGTCGCTCTCTGCCCTGCTATACCGGGCCCGAGAATAAGGCCATAGATGCTCAAATTGAATTGGCAGAAATTAGGGCGGTCCTGCAGGATCTCAAAAAGAGATCTGCTCCAGGGCCAGACAATATCACAAACACTATGCTTAAAAATATGGACGAAGACTCTTTAAACTTCATTTGCGAAGTATTGAATAAATTTGGGAAGGGGCCGAAATCCCAGAGGAGTGGAAAATCTCCAGATTTGTCCTTATTCCTTAACCGGGCAAGAAACTTGAACTATCCAACATGAGGCCCATATCTTTCATCTCTTGTCTGGGAAAGCTCATGAAAAAAGTGGTCCAAATCAGAATCTCTAGGCATATGGAAACCAAGGAACTCTGGCCAGTGGAGATGGTAGGGTACAGGCCGGGATTAAGCGCACAGGATGTCATGCTCAGATTAAAGCACGACATCATGGACGCTCCCAAGGACGATGCATCATATAGAGCCATCCTGGGACTTGATCTCACTAAGGCATTTGATAATGTTTAGCACAAAGTGGTTCTCGATGGCCTCAGTTCGGCTGGAGTGGGAAGCATGTGCTTCAGCTATGTCAAAGATTTCCTCACCTGCAGGAAAACTGAAGTTAGCTTCGCGGGACTTAGGTCCGAGCCCATCAGTACCGGGGGCAGAGGAACACCCCAGGGATCTATCCTCTCCCCGGTACTCTTCAATTTTGCAATGAAAGACCTCTCGTCTCATCTTAATAAGATAGAAGGCATCAAACATAGCACCTATGCAGACGATATAACAATCTGGACCGATGGAGGCTGCGCCGATATATCGCATAGGCTGCAGAAAGCGGCCTATATAGTTGAAAATTACGCCCTAGATAGAGGAATATCTTGCTCTCTTCACAAATCTGAACTTCTCTCAATGTGCAGCAAATCACAATTAACCAGAGAATCCCACCTACCGCACCTACACAAACCAGTGGAGGTATACGTGGGAGGGAGGGAGCAAGGTACCGAGAGTCAGCACCATTAGGATGCTGGGGTATTTCCTACAGCAGAATAGGAAAAACACCACCATCCTGAAAAAGCTGCAGACGTATGTCGACCAGGTAACGGGGATATTATGGCGAATCTCTCTCAGGAACAAAGGCATCAGAGAACACCGCCTAATGAAACTGCTTCGTGCCTTTGTAATCAGCAGGTATGCTTATGCCACCCCCTTTCTCAATCTCACTCCTGGTGAAGTAGAGAAGTTAGAGAAAGTGATCAGAATGTCATTCAAAAGAGCTTTAGGCATCCGCCCCAACTCGTCGACAGAGAAGCTTCTAGCTATGGGAATGCATAATACCTGGGAAGAGATTGCTAAAGCGGTCAGGGAGGCCCAGATTTGGCTGTAGTGGGCCGAAAAATACTGCAAGAACTACAGCTTCAGTCAGGTGAGCCACCCTATGCCGCTGAACTCCTGGAGCTTGAGACGCGGAAACTATTCAAAATTGCACCGATCCCTAAGAATATGCGCCCGATTCATGACAATGAACGAAGACAGCCTAGAGTAAAAGTTTTTTCAAAGCAAACCAATAAACGACCCTCCTGAGGAATCAGCCTATTGCGATGCTGCCTGCGGGCTAGAAGGGGCCGCGGTCATAGCAGTGGTAGATAGGAACCACTCCCAGAAAGTAATTGGTTCTAATAATGCGTGTAACGCTTTAATAGCTGAAGAGGCTGCGATAGCGCTAGCATGTACAGGCACTAAAGCCAGAACTATCCTTTCAGATAATAAGGCGGCTGTTAGGAACTTCGGCAAAGGCCTAATTTCCAAGCAGGCGGCCAGTCTGCTGAGAAAGCACCCGCTAAACCGGGAGGTTTCACTCATCTGGGTTCCAGTTTACGAGGGTCTACCAGGCAATGAGGCTGCCCATCACCTCACTCGAGATGGATACACCCGAGCGGCCATAGACAAAGACCCCCTCATCACCTACAAGCAGCTCTCTGAGACTCCCAGACTAGACAGAAGGATCTATCCACCACCAGATAGGTCCCTAATACCCTCAGAATGCAGGACCTGGCGAAAAATTCAGGCCAATCGTTTCTTTCCTCATGTTACTCTGCATAATGAATTGACAGGGGACCCAGAGGCTTGCACTCTCCGCAACGTACCTCTGAGTCAAAATCACCTAATCTGGCAATGCCCCGATTCTCCGGGAGCTAAATAAACTGATCCCCTTGATCAAATTACCTGGGAGTCCTACATCCGCAGCCCAAATGTGGATGAACAAAAGATCGTCCTACGCGTGGCGGAGGAGGCTTACTCCAAGACCTTCTCTGCGGCCACGGCGCAGGAGAGCCGGCAAGGAGACTCTCCCCCTGGCTGAGCCCCTGCCCCGAGGTCCATGTCAGTGTAAATAAAGTCTTCTCACTCACTCACTCATATTTTGATGCGTCGGCACCGAGTGCCGGGGTTGTCACTTCCCTGAACTTTGTCCAATCGATGACGCAAGCTTCTCTCCTATTTGTGTGAATTTTATTTGAATCTAATTTGATTTTTAGAATTCAGTGATCGCTCCCGAGAGTTTCTTCTGTATTGTGCAATTCGTAATTTTTAGCATTCCGGACTAAAAGGTCCGGGTACGGGTCTCGAGAGACGCTATTTTTTTTGCTAGTAGGGTACAGCGGGTCCGTGAGGATGGTTAGTACCGCGTCGGCTATGGCCGCGGCTAATTTCCTGCCTTTTGCGTCCTCCTCATGGTTCGCCATTGGTAGCTGTGAGCGCTAAAAAGTCCAAAAACCACCACTAAAGGGGATCCGCTGGCTATCTGCATCGCCTAGAGGAAAATTTCGTCAAAAGTGGCTTGGCGTTGTTGCGGCCTGCTATAAATGTTTAGAATAAACGCACTTTTGCTGGACCGTTTGTTTGATTGGAGTTGAATAAATGTATGCTCAATGTCTTGGCTTAACTCAAAATCTATTGTCACGGCCGTGCACTCTTTGTGCGCGAGAATGCAGGTGGACGGATTCGTTTGGTGGGTACTGTATGACCTGAGTTTGGCTTCTGTACCTACATCTTGCAGATCAATTATTTCTGGCGTTAGGTCTGACGCTTCTATCTATTATTGTAGCGTTTCTCTTTTTCTCTTGAATCCCCTGCAATTGCATTGCATGATTTGTAATTTTTGTTTGTCGCGTTAAGCTATGTTGAGTGAGTTCTATGTGAACGGTGCTTTGCGGCCGTCCCCCTCTTGAAGTTCCTCCTCTATTATGCGTTTGCTGCTCTTTTTTCCCGCATATTTTAATCATTTTTGCTCGAGGGCCTTCCGCCATTTCCTGCAACCTCCTGTCGAATTTGATTTCGTACGACTGGAGCTTGAAGAGAATCGGTTCAACCGAGGCTTGAATGCTCTTTTTGATTGCCTCCTGAATGCATTCTTCTATATTTAATTTGATTTCCCCAATTTTTTCTTCCAATTTTCGCTCGATATTTTGTTCCAGGTTTTGTTCGATCTGGATTATCCGCGCTGCAATCTTTTGATCTAAGATTTGCTCAATTTGAGCCAACCTGTCTTCACATTTCTGTTCCAGTCTCGCTTCTTGTTCCTTTTTTTCTTCTCTAACGATTTCTCTAACCTCTTGCTCAGATAGAAAACCAAATTTGTTGTCGTTCGTCTTATTTTGCACTGGCGAGGTGGAACTTTCCTCTTCCATCTTTTCTTCCGAAGAAGGTGCGACAGTCGCTATGGGGGCTTGTTACACTGGCTACTCATGGCGTTCAGGGCTTCATTTAACGCTTGCAATTCCTGTTTTAATCTCAAAAGTTCGGCCCTATTTGATCAGCTAACGAGGGAAGGGGGGAAATAGCGACTCTAGCCCAGCTCACCTTGTCATTGGCGGCGGCATTCGTTACGGCGGCGGCCGCAGCCGGTGTCCCCTGGCTGTTTTGGTTCATGGCTGCTGGACGCTTGCCTTTTTCTCCTTTTGCTCCGGCAGGTGGCCACCTTTGCTGATTGCTTTATACTACTTTATAAAAAGCCCCGCCAGGGTGGTGCAGTGGTAAGACGCCCGAATACTGTCCTTCGAACCCAACCACGGCTGCGCGATGTCAGCTCACGTTAAAGATCCCCAGGTGGTCGAAATTACTCCGCAGCCTTCCACTACGGCTCCCATTTCTCTCTTTCCACCTTCACTCCCACCCTCATCTCTTCCCTTACGGAGCGGTTCAGGTGTCCACATAGGAAGTGTGACAGATACTGCGACTTTCCCTTCCTGTGAACCAATAATTATTTTATAGGAAGGGAAATGCGTGGTAACTGTCTCACTTGTTTTCTGTGGACACCTTAACTGCGCCGTAAGGGAATGAAGGAAGGTGGGAGGGAGTGTGGAAAGAGAAAGAGGAGCCGTAGTGTTGGACTACGGAGTAATTTCGACCATCTGGAGATCTTTGTGCGCTGACATCGCACAGCACACGGATGCCTCTTCGTTTCGCCTCCGTCGAAACGCAGCCGCCGAGGTCGGGTTCGAACCCGGGTACTCCGGCAAATAGTCGGGCGTCTTACCACAGCACCACCCCGGCGGGGCTGCTACCTCCGCTGCCTCGTGCAGACAAGAGAGAAAGTGGCGAAGAAAGAAAAGGAAGAGGGAGAGAAAGACGCGCGCTGCAACAACAGCCGACGTCCACCACCAAAGCGGGAGCGGGTGCAATGACGGCCTACAACATATAAAACTTCGGTGGCAGGCCAGCCCCCTGTCCCAGGTGGGGGATTATTTTTGAGTTGGTTGTCTCATACCGGTTTCCATTGGGCGAACAGGAGCAAGAGCAACGAGCAGCCAGAGCAGCGTACGAAAGCACTGGGGACGCGCGTTCTCGTCTCCCCAATGAAACATTCACGCTGCTCGGAGAGCAGCGTACCGAGGCGGAGCGCGTGACGTCAGGCGTCATGTGATCGAACTTTTCACGCGCTTGCGTTATCCGTATCTGCAGTCTTCCGCCATTTTTCTCGACCGTCCTGCCCGGGCTCCGGGCGGCGAATAACCAGAAGAACGGCCGGTCCCGAGGGAGAAAGCGCGCTCGAGACCGACCGTGCCAGAAGTGACATCAAAAAGGTCACGTGACTTCCTCCGTTTTCTCTGTACTCCGCCGCTGGCGACGGAGCACCGAGGACTGCTCTCGGCTGCTCCCGGGACTCCAAAAGCGCGCCTCCTCTGCCAATGGAACACAACGCTACTGCTCCTGTTCGACCACTGGTAGGCGCTGAAACTCGCGAGAGCACTTTTAGTGCAGCTAAATGTTCCTGTTCGCCCAATGGAAACCGGTATCAGTTGTCTCGGTTGAACTTGCGCCCTCCTCTAGCAGCCCCGTGGGTAGCGTTGCGGTTGGATGTCTATTTTCTGACGCACTCCTTGGAGCTCGTGAGGTGGGAGTCTCCGCAGATTAGGCACTCAGGTTTGCATTGATGTCCACCTTCTGGACTGGTTTTGTCGCAGGCATGGCAGCGGTTTGTTGACGCCACTAAATAAACATGACACAACACATAACCAAGGCGCGCAAACACTCCGCACTGGAGACGACCGCCTGGTCCGCAGTGCATAGAAATCATGCATTTCACGAGGCGCACTCGCACCACTGAACAGCCAAACACATGGTAGATGCCTATGCACGATGTACTTGCATCCATAGTGTTAACTATACATTCACCAACCCAATTGCGCTAACGTGTCATGGCGAAAAACGTTCTTATAGATAAAAAACAGGTATGAAATTATTACCCCTGTTGTTCACCTATTAAATTTTTCATAGCCGCCTATGAAACATGCCATTGTGCCTCTCTGTGCGCGCACAACTGTTATCGTAAATGGTGTATATAAGCCAGGAGCAATGATTGATATGTATTGTTAGGAGACCTCTTAGACACTCAGGACACCGCTACCAACATTCACGTATTATTTGCTCTTGCTGAACTAATGACAGTTCTAGCCCATGGAAGGCCAAAATCGTCCCCCGGATACGCACATGATTCCGAAATTAATGTTACAGAGTAGATAACATCACCTTTTGTAACCAAATACTGTGTATGCAGACTGCAGCCATAAGCGTAAAACGATTATCGCTCTCACCAAATCGCGAGACCAAATAAAAAAGTTAGCTGTGGCTTAGCTCTGGTTAAGCCTGGGTGATTGCGAAAGCAATACCTCTTGGGTGCGCTTGGCTCTGCTGGTGGTTTGGCATGGCTTTGCCTTTTGTGCAACTAAAAGATTTACTCTGGATACAACATGGTTTCTGCTGTTTGTTTATTCCCATGAACACGCCCTTCTAGACGGCGCTTTCTTCTGTGGTAATTATATCGCTCTGCACTACTCATAGACGATTCTTCGGAATTCAGGGTCCATTAAACTACTCTCGCTCACTGAACTTGTAGAGCGCCGCCGGGCTCGCCATTCTGCGGCATAGGTGCGTTGCTTAGCCAACCGCTCTTGCCTTTCTACATCTGTCTCCTCGGCACGGTGCCGGCGTTTGCGCGCAGCACGTCGCTCCAGCGACGCCTTGTACAACTCCTCAGACATGAGTTACATGACTAAGCGGAGGTGGTGGTGGGGACAAATGTTTATTGGTCAAAAAGGCGTGGATGGATCTATGAACATCCAGCCCTTACAGATACTGGGTGGGGTCCCTAGTATGGGACCCCAGTGGCGTCGGCCGCTGCCCGGGCGCGCTCGACCAAGGCCTTTTGGGCCTGCAGGTCATAGCAGCCGAGCAGAGTCGCCTCCCAGTCCTCCCGAGTGGGGTTGGGGTGAGGAGAAATAGCTGGGTTGGATGGGCAAGCCCACACCATGTGGTAGATGTCCGAAGACTTCTCCGCACAGTGCGGACAACTGCCCGTGAAGGAGGGATTAAAATGTTTTAGTGCTGCCGGGCACAGCGGAGTGTTGGTATAAAGACGGAGTAGAAGCCGCTCTCCGTCTTAGATAGACCTTTACTCGGGCGAGGGTAAAGGCTATGACAAGATTGATAATAAAGAACAATGTCTTTAAAAGAATACGCGGGTTCGAATTCGAGATCCTGATCTAGGGGGTCGAGATGGGAAGCCCGGAAAGAGAGCGCGCGGGCGGTGGCGTCGGCTGCCTCATTCCCCTCGAGACCCATATGAGCAGGAGCCCATTCTATTTTCTGGTAAGCGGGGTCCCCGGTGTAGGTGCAATTTTGAAGTAGTCGGTAGGCTAAGTATGGAGCCCAGCCTTGCTCGACGTTCCGACAGGCCCCTCGCGAGTCGGAAATAATTGTTTTAGAATCAGTGTGGGTAGCTTCCAGAGCAATGGCGACCTCCTTCGCGTGGGTTATGTTACGGGCGCGAAATGTAAACCCGTTAACAGTTTTAGACTGGTGGACCACTGCGGCCGTGTACCATCCCCCATGGTGGGGGCCGGAGTCGTCCACGTAGTAAATGCCGGGTTTCGACCCATAGTGGCGGCCCAGGGCTTCCGCCCGCGCCAGGCGCCGGCCATTGTGGTCTTCACGTGTCATGTTTTTAGGAAGAGGACGTACGTGGAGGGCGCATCTCCACTCGAAAGGGAGGCGTACATGATTTTCCATAAGGGTGGTATGTTGGATGTGTAGCCGGGCAAGGAGGCGGCGACCCGACAGTGTCTTAGAAAGACGAGTGTATTGGTTGGTTAAGTGAGCCTCTCGGATCTCCCGGAACGTATTCACCATGCCCAGGCCCAGTAGACGCTGGTTGGAGGTGTTCACGGGGAGATCGAGGGCTCTCTTAAAAATTTTGCGCAGGACGACTTCGAGTGCATCCTCGTCTTGTTTCCGAAGGTGGAGGTAAGGAGTAGAATACAAGATTCGACTGGTCACGAATGCATGCGCCAGCCGCAAGGCGTCTTTGCACCGCAACCCCCCCACGTTTGTTAGAAACCCGGCGGACCATGCGGCCCACCTGGTCCCCCACCTTACGGAATTTCGCAAAGGTAGTGTCCGACCGTCTATGTTGATGAATGAAGAGCCCCAGTACCCGGACTTCTGTGCGTTCAGGAATTGATCCTGTCTCTAAAAAGAGCTCAATTTTGGCCGTACACTTTGGTGAGGGGCGTATGTGTACAAATTCAGATTTTTGAGGGGAGCATTGAAGGCCGCAGCGGCGAGCATAACGGTCCACTATGGTTGCCGCTTGCTGCAGGTTGGCCTCAATATCTCCAAGAGAACCTTGCGTGGCCCACAGGGTAATGTAATCGGCATACAGCGCATGCTGCACACCAGCGACAGCACCCAACTGGGCCGGCAGGTGCATCATAGCCAGATTGAATAAGAGAGGAGACAGCATTGCACCCTGTGGTGTTCCTCTGGTTCCAAGTTGGAACGAGCCATGTTGGGTGTCCTGGATTTTAATTTAGGATTGGCGATCTGTCAAAAATTGCCGAATGTATCTGAACGCGTTGCGTCCGCAACCGGTTTGTGAAAGATGAGTGAGTATTACCTCATGAGTAACATTGTCGAAGGCTCCTTTCAAGTCTAAGGCGAGTATGACCCTGTCGTTGTGAGGGCATTCGACTGGGTCAAGAACGACCCGATTAAGTTGTAGCAAAACATCCTGTGCGGACCTGTACGGGCGAAATCCGAACATGGAGTGTGCGAAGATGTGTTGATTTTCCATGAACTCGGACAACCTGTCACGCACCATCGTCTCCATTAATTTGCCCGCACACGAGGTTAGAGAGATGGGGCGAAGGTTGTCCGTGTTGATAGCCTTGCCAGCTTTTGGAATGAAAGTGACCAGAGCAGTCTTCCAATCGATGGGGAGTGGCGCGTCCCCAAGCCAAATTGAATTGATGTAATCCAATAAGGACTGGCGGGCCGAGGAGGCCGTCACGTGGTAGCCGCCGCGATGAGCGAAGGAACGACTACGGCCGAAGAGACGAGTTGGCCCCTGTTCTCCTCTGGTCGTGACGTCACGCTGTCACGTTGTCGTGCGACACGTGACAGCGTGACATCACGAAGCGAAGGAACAACCTCCACCGACGGCAGAAAAGTGCTAGCAGTATTGCTTTCGCAATAAAAAAAATTCTAGAGGTCACTTTGGACCACTAAAGTGCGATGAGGCAAAAGCCATTATAACGGGGTGGACCGTAGCCCCCCTCTACGGCACATCTAGCTCCCCCTCGTCTTTCACTCACACCTTCCTTTCTTCCTTTACGGCGCGATACATGTGTTCGTGGAGTTCCCCAACCTCGGCGGCTGCGTTTCGATGGAGGCGAAACGAAGAGGCGTCCGTGTGCTCTGCCATGTCAGCGATCCCCAGGTGGTCGAAATTACTTCGTAGCCCTCCACTACGGCTCCTCTTCCTCTCTTTCCACTTTCATTCCTACCTTCCTCCCTTCCCTTACGGCGCGGTTAAGGTGTCCACAGAAAACAAGTGAGACAGTTACCGCGCCTTTCCCTTCCTATAAATCAATCAATCCGTTCGCGGAGAATTGTCACAGATACTGTGCCTTTTCTATCCTGTAATCAATTTCAAATGTCGCTGATGCCTGCTGTACTAACGCCTCCTGGACATCTGGGTTTGCTTCTGTTTGTTTATCAGTATAAAGGCAGCGCAGTTTTACGAGACACACGAGAAAGCAGACACACATGGGCGCTGACTAACTGAATTTTTTATTTCGAAGCAGAACGTTTATACAATAGGGAAATGGGAGCAACAAGGGACGCTGCGCGAACGCCAGTAATCAGTGTAGTCAAGTCAAAAGATAAAAGAGATGAGAAAAAAAAACGCGATATGACGCTAAAAGCGATAAAAGAAAACGGTGTAAAGAGCCGATGTTAAGGAATAACAGATAAGAACGATAAAACATTAAAAACAATCAAACATGGCCGTAAAAGATTGGTAAAAGCGTAATCACGTTAGAGAAATTAAAACCACACAAAAAAAGACAAAAAGGGCGCTAAAACCTGATCAAAATGCATGGGCCAGTGAAATCAAAGCCTTGAATGGATACGTTGCAATGACTATGAAACCGCCGCGCCATCCAGGAAATCAAGTTCCTTCTTTGACAAGGAGATAGAAGGTGTGCTAATGCATTCATCTTTTGCTTTTTGGATTAGGAATGCTTCTGCAATTTCTCTGAACAGCCTGTTTCGTCCTCTGCCTATGACGACACATCACGGCACGGTGGTGGTTGTGGTTTCTTATTAAATAACCAACAAAAACGAAAAGAGTGTTGCCGGCCGCGGCAACTGCTATCTAAAAAGTCTGGAGCACTTGAGTGGCAGCCGGCGGGAAAGATAAGGGGATAGGGAGAGGATAGCGAGGGGAAATGTGGAGGGGAGCGATAGGAAGAAAGGACAGGGGAGTGGGAGAGCCACGCATTGTTCGTGGGATACCGCTGAATTGTAAGCACTCTTTTTACATCTTAAAACAATGAAATAATCGTGCACGTACCGGAATATTTTTTTACTACGCTCATTCCAACTGTCCTGTCATTTAAAATTCGGTCGTGCTGGGCGAGGAAAAGTTCACTTCGAATATGCGCGACACAGGAGCCAATGCAAACACCTTGCTTTTTAACGTAGGTATGTTGATTGCAAGTGACAAATGATGACCAGATAAAAATACAAAAGACGGAAAAAGTCACTCACAGATAGCCCGATATCATTTTGAAAATAAACGGCACCGAAAGTGTCGATAGCAGCTTCAATGCAATCAATCAATTCTTTGTGTGAAAGCGGATAGTACAAATCCTTAATATCACGTTTGATCGTTTTCAATGTTTTATCGTTCTTACCTGCCTTAACATAGGCTCTTTACACCGCTTGCTTTTGTCGCTTTTAGCCTCATATCGTGCCCTTTTTTTCTCTCGTCTCTTTTATCTTTTGACTTGACTACACTGATCACCGGTGTTCGCGCAGCATCCCTTGTTGTTCCCCGTTTCCTGTTACCTATGTAAACGTACTGCTTCGAAATAAAAAAAATTAGTTGTTAGTCAGCGCCCGTGTGTGTCTCCTTTCTCATTAGGAGAGTTTCAAATTGGGCTAGTTGGTGGTTGTTATTCCTGTGCATTGTTGCGCTTACGTAGGAACTGGGACACAATCGGAGACGACACAGAACAGATGTGCGCAAACTATCAACTGCAGGTTTATTTCTGAGTGCATGTATGTATAGGCATTGTCAAAACAAAAAACAAAATTAAAACATAAAACAAAAATTCCGCGATCACATCGTCAAGGCAACATATCTTTAACGTTCTGTCAAGCATTAAAGAACATGCCTTATCCTTCTGACTTGGCTGCTTGTTATTATATTTCAAAAAATTCTTTTTCTTGATTAGAAAGCTCGATAGAAGGTACGCTTACACATGGCCCTTCTTTTCCTGATTGTATGCAGTATGCTTCCCACAGTTCTCTGATTAGTTTCTCCCTTGAACTGAGCAGTATTGCTGTCTGCCGAAAGTTAGGTGTGCATTCTTTTTGGCATCTGGCGCAGTGATCTGCCAGATTTCCCGGTGAGTTGACAAGACCGCAGTTGCGCCTATGTTCTCTGAGCCTCTCATTGACGCACCTACCGGTCTGGCCAACATGCGTCCGCCCGCATGATAGCGGTATCTTATATACTACACCTTCGCGGCATTCCACGAACTTTGTCTCGTGTTTGACGCCACATGACTCCTCTTTCTCGGCACTGTATTCTTCATTTACTTTCGCGCACATAGCTTTCAATTTTTTGGGTGCGGAAAAAACGACTTTTACGTCGTGTCTTTGTGCAACCTTTTTCAGGTTGTGGGAAAGTGCATGGACGTATGGGATAACCACTGGCCTCTTCTTTTCTTTGACATTGTCTTGGTCCCTTATTCGTACTGGCCTTCTCATTATTTTTTCCGCCACTGAAACGAGCAATGGTGTCGGATAGCCTCCTTTCTCATGTGTCTCTTAAAACTACCCTGCCCTTATACTGCTAAGCAATACCAACTAGCCCCTTCATATCGCTCTTCTGGTTGCTGTGGGGTGTGGCGTTCGAGGAAGCGCAAATGAAAGGGGCCGCACGGACGCCTGGATCGGATGCCCTGCGGGGTAAGCCTAGTATATACATAATGACGATGTCGACAAGAACTTTATTAATGCGAAAGGATTACTTCTCAATGTTCACAGATTTATTTCTGTCCGCAGACCGTGTCCGCAAAATCATGTCCCTAGCAGTTGTGAGTGATTCAGAAGTGGAATAGGTTCAAGAGGTTAATGAGTTGTGTCAATCTATGGAGGGGGACGTAATATTGTTGCCGAAAAAGCAATTAGGCCAATACGTTCTATAGGTAATGAATTAAAATAACTGGTTCACAGGAAAGGAAATGCGCAGTATCTGCCACACTTGTTCTGTGGACACCTGAACCGCGCGTAAGGGCAGTGACGAAGTTGAGAGTGAAAATGGAAAGGGAGAAATGAGTGCCGGTAGTGAATATGACGTCAAGGATGTGACGTCACGCAACCGGAAGTAGAGCCGAAAAAAGGGCATAGGAAGGGATTGGCGCGCAATTTGAAAGTACTAAAGACTAAAATGGGTAAACAAGAAGGGTATTAATGTGAGGTAGATGATGTGACTTCACGCAACTGGCGCGCAATTTCAGTGTTCAAAGTGTTTTATTTCAGACAACAACAGTTACAGTTGTCTAGGGGACAGACCAAAAAGGCAAATAAGTGCCTGACGAAGAATCTGCCCCCTTATTGCTCCAACTCAGGAGCACAAGACATTTAAAGCAGAAGGCACGCACTCAGTTTTTTATATTAATTATTAATTGGTTCACAGGAAGGGGAAAGGCGCAGTATCTTTCACACTTGCTCTGTGGACACCTGAACCGCGCCGTAAGGGAAGAGAGGAAGGTGGGAATGAAAGTGGAAAGGGAGAAAGAGGAGCCGTAGTGGAGGACCGCGGAGTAATTTCAACCACCTGGGGATCTTTAACGTGCGCTGACATTGCACAGCACACGGACGCCTCTTCGTTTCGCCTCCATCGAAACGCAGCCGGTGATGTCGGGTTCGAACCCGGGAACTCCGGCACAGTAGTCGGGCGTCTCACCACTGCACCACCCCGGCGGGGCGCGTATTTGGGTTTGCTCGGTACGGTGGCTCCACAAGGGACAAAACGACAGAAGAAGAAAGCGGGCTGTTCCGTCTAGCATCTACCGCCCCCAGGAGCCGAGCAGCCAGCGATTAGCGGCGCATGCTTTTTCAATGGGCGTCACGTTGGACGAGGCACTAGCTTGAGAGAGCCTATACTACTACTACTACTGTTACTACTACTACTACTACCACTACTATTATTATTATTATTAGTAGTAGTAGTAATAGTAGCAGTAGTAGTAGTAGTAATAGTAGTAGTAGTATAGAGGAAGACTCGTTTCACTAAGTTGGCACTGAATTGTCTGTAGGTAACAGCCAAATCAACTGGCTAAATATTATCTTCCCAGTTTTAATTATTAATGATAATAATATTAATTGGTTCACAGGAAGGGAAAGGCGCAGTATCTGTCACACTTGTGTCTGTGGACACCAAGGGATGAAGGTGTCCAC